>JAZGSX010000107.1:0-44666 GCA_039519185.1 Astragalus membranaceus
TGGTACAAACTGGGACGAAGTCGTACGAACTGGTACGAACTTGTACGAGTTTGCACAATATGGGCCAAATCGTACGATTTGGTCCGAAATCATACGAAATGGAACAAACAGGTACGAAATTGTAAGAATTGGTACGAACTCGTAAAAAATGGTACGAACTCGTACGAGTTGGTACAATATGGGCCAAATTGTATGATTTGGTCGAAACTAGTACGAACAGGTAGGAAATCTTACAAAATGGTATGAATAGTACGAACTCGAAAAAATGGTTCGAAATCGTACTAGTTTATACAATATGGGCCAAATAGTAGGATTTGGTCCGACCCGGTACGAAATCACACGAAATGGTATGAAATGGTACAAACAGGTACGAAATCGTAAGAACCCGTACAAGTTTGAACAATATGCGCCAAATCGTATGATTTGGTCCGAACTGGTACGAAATCACACGAAATGGTATGAAATGGAACAAACAGGTACGAACTCGTACCAAATTATACAATATGGGCCAAATCGTACGACTTGGTACGAACTGGTACGAAATCATACGAAATGGTATAAACAGGTACGAAATCGAACAAACTAGTACGAACTCGAAAAAATGGAACGAACTCGTACGAGTATGTACAATATGGGACAAATCGTACGATTTGGTCCGAACTGGTACGAAATCCAACGAAATGGTATTAACAGGTACGAAATCGTACGAAATGGTATGAATAAGTATGAACTCGAAAAAATGGTACGAAATCGTAACAGTTTATACAATATGGGCAATTCGTACGATTTGGTCCGAACTGGTACAAAATCATACGAAATGGTATGAAATGGTACTAACAGGTACGAAGTCGTACGAACTGGTACGGACTCAAAAAATGGTACGAACTCGTACCAGTATATACAATATGGGCCAAATCGTACGATTTGGTCCAAACTGGTACGAAATCATACTAAATGGTATGAAATGGTCCAAACAGGTACGAAATTGTACGAACTGGTACGCACTCATTAAAAATGGTACGAACTCGTACGAGTTGGTACAATATGGGCCAAATCGTACGAACTGGTACGAACTCGAAAAAATGGTACGAACTCGTACCAATTTATACAATATGGGCCAAATCGTACGAACTGGTAGGAACTCGAACAAATGGTACGAACTCGTGCCAGTTTATACAAAATGGGCCAAATCGTACGATTTGGTCCGAACTGGTACGAAATCATAGGAAATTGTATGAAATGGTACAAACAGGTACGAATTTAAAAAAACCCGGTACGAACTCGTACGAGTTGGTACAATATGGGCCAAATTGTATGATTTGGTTGAAACTAGTACGAACAGGTACGAAATCATACGAAATGGCATGAATAGTACGAACTCGAAAAAATGGTTCGAAATCGTACTAGTTTATACAATATGGGCCAAATCGTAAGATTTTTTCTGACCTGGTACGAAATCACACGAAATGGTATGAAATGGTACAAACAGGTAGGAAATCGTAAGAACTGGTACGAACCCGTACAAGTTTGAACAATATGGGCCATATCGTACGATTCGGTCCAAATTGGTACGAAATCACACGAAATGGTATGAAATGGAACAAACAGGTATGAACTCGTACGAGTTTATACAATATCGGCCAAATCGTACGATTTGTTCCGAACTGGTACGAAATCAAACGAAATGGTACAAACAGGTACGAAATCGTACGAACTAGTACGAACTCGAAGAAATGGTACGAACTCGTACGAGTATGTACAATATGGGACAAATCGTACGATTTGGTCCGAACTGGTACGAAATCCAACGAAATGGTATTAACAGGTACGAAATCGTACGAAATGGTATGAACTAGTATGAACTCGAAAAAATGGTACGAAAGCGTACCGGTTTATACAATATGGGCCAAGTCGTACGATTTGGTCCGAACTGGTACGAAATCATACGAAATGGTATGAAATGGTACTAACAGGTACGAAATCGTACGAACTGGTACGGACTCGAGAAAATGGTACGAACTCATACCAGTATAAACAATATGGGCCAAATCGTAAGATTTGGTCCGAACTGGTACGAAATCACACGAAATGGTATGAAATGGAACAAACAGGTACGAACTCGTCCGAGTATGTACAATATGGGCCAAATTGAACACTTTGGTCCGAACTAGTACGAAATCACATGAAATGGTATGAACAGGTACGAAATCGTACGAAATGGTATGAACTAGTTTGAACTCGAAAAAATGGTACGAACTCGTACGAGTATGTACAATATGGGCCAAATCGTACGATTTGGTCCGAACTGGTACGAAATCCCACGAAATGGTATTAACAGGTACGAAATCTTACGAAATGGTATGAACTAGTACGAACTCAAAAAAATGGTACGAAATCGTACCAGTTTATACAATATGGGATAGATCGTACGATTTGGTCCGAACTGGTACGAAAACAAACAAAATAGTATGAAATGGAACAAACAGGTACAAAATCGTACGAACTAGTATGAACTCGTACGAGTTTGTACAATATGGCCCAAATAGTATGATTTGGCCCGAACTGGTACGAAATTACATGAAATGGTATGAAATGGTACAAACTGGGACGAAATCGTACGAACTGGTACGAACTTGTACGAGTTTGCACAATATGGGCCAAATCGTACGATTTGGTCCGAACTGGTACGAAATCATACGAAATGGTATGAAATGGAACAAACAGGTACGAAATTGTACGTACTGGTACGAACTCGTAAAAAATGGTACGAACTCGTACGAGTTGGTACAATATGGGCCAAATTGTATGATTTGGTCGAAACTAGTACGAACAGGTAGGAAATCTTACGAAATGGTATGAATAGTATGAGCTCGAAAAAATGGTTCGAAATCGTACTAGTTTATACAATATGGGCCAAATCGTACGATTTTATCCGACCCGGTACGAAATCACACGAAATGGTATGAAATGGTATGAAATGGTACAAACAGGTACGAAATCGTAAGAACCCGTACAAGTTTGAACAATATGCGCCAAATCGTATGATTTGGTCCGAACTGGTACGAAATCACACGAAATGGTATGAAATGGAACAAACAGGTACGAACTCGTACCAATTTATACAATATGGGCCAAATCGTACGATTTGGTCCGAACTGGTACGAAATCATACGAAATAGTACAAACAGGTACGAAATCGTACGAACTAGTACGAACTCGAAAAAATGGAACGACCTCGTACGAGTATGTACAATATGGGACAAATCGTACGATTTGGTCCGAACTGGTACGAAATCCAACGAAATGGTATTAACAGGTACGAAATCGTACGAAATGGTAGGAATTAGTATGAACTCGAAAAAATGGTACGAAATCGTACCAGTTTATACAATATGGGCAATTCGTACGATTTGGTCCGAACTGGTACGAAATCATACGAAATGGTATGAAATGGTACTAACAGGTACGAAGTCGTACGAACTGGTACGGACTCGAAAAATGGTACGAACTCGTACCAATATATACAATATGGGCGAAATCGTACGATTTGTTCCGAACTGGTACGAAATCATACTAAATGGTATGAAATGGTCCAAACAGGTACGAAATTGTACGAACTGGTACGCACTCATTAAAAATGGTACGAACTCGTACGAGTTGGTACAATATGGGCCAAATCGTACGAACTAGTACGAACTCGAAAAAATGGTACGAACTCGTACCAATTTATACAATATGGGCCAAATCGTACGAACTGGTAGGAACTCGAACAAATGGTACGAACTCGTGCCAGTTTATACAAAATGGGCCAAGTCGTACGATTTGGTCCGAACTGGTACGAAATCATAGGAAAATGTTTGAAATGGTACAAACAGGTACGAATTTAAAAAAACATGGTACGAACTCGTACGATTTGGTACAATATGGGCCAAATTGTATGATTTGGTTGAAACTAGTACGAACAGGTACGAAATCGTACGAAATGGTATGAATAGTACGAACTCGAAAAAATGGTTCGAAATCGTACTAGTTTATACAATATGGGCCAAATCGTAAGATTTTTTCCGACCTGGTACGAAATCACACGAAATGGTATGAAATGGTACAAACAGGTAGGAAATCGTAAGAACTGGTACGAACCCGTACAAGTTTGAACAATATGGGCCATATCGTACGATTCGGTCCAATTTGGTACGAAATCACACTAAATGGTATGAAATGGAACAAACAGGTATGAACTCGTACGAGTTTATACAATATCGGCCAAATCGTACGATTTGGTCTGAACTGGTACGAAATCAAACGAAATGGTACAAACAGGTACGAAATCGTACGAACTAGTACGAACTCGAAGAAATGGTACGTACTCGTACGAGTATGTACAATATGGGACAAATCGTACGATTTGGTCTGAACTGGTACGAAATCCAACGAAATGGTATTAACAGGTACGAAATCGTACGAAATGGTATGAACTAGTATGAACTCGAAAAAATGGTACGAAAGCGTACCGGTTTATACAATATGGGCCAAGTCGTACGATTTGGTCCGAACTGGTACGAAATCATACGAAATGGTATGAAATGGTACTAGCAGGTACGAAATCGTACGAACTGGTACGGACTCGAGAAAATGGTACGAACTCATACCAGTATAAACAATATGGGCCAAATCGTACGAACTGGTACGAAATCACACGAAATGGTATGAAATGGAACAAACAGGTACGAACTCGTCCGAGTATGTACAATATGGGCCAAATTGAACACTTTGGTCCGAACTAGTATGAAATCACATGAAATGGTATGAACAGGTACAAAATCGTACGAAATGGTATGAACTAGTTTGAACTCGAAAAAATGGTACGAACTCGTACGAGTATGTACAATATGGGCCAAATCGTACGATTTGGTCCGAACTGGTACGAAATCCCACTAAATGGTATTAACAGGTACGAAATCTTACGAAATGGTATGAACTAGTACGAACTCAAAAAAATGGTACGAAATCGTACCAGTTTATACAATATGGGATAGATCGTACGATTTGGTCCGAACTGGTACGAAAACAAACAAAATGGTATGAAATGGAACAAACAGGTACAAAATCGTACGAACTAGTATGAACTCGTACGAGTTTGTACAATATGGCCCAAATAGTACGATTTGGCCCGAACTGGTACGAAATTACATGAAATGGTATGAAATGGTACAAACTGGGACGAAATCGTACGAACTGGTACGAACTTGTACGAGTTCGCACAATATGGGCCAAATCGTACGATTTGGTCCGAACAGGTAAGAAATCATACGAAATGGTATGAAATGGAACAAACAGGTACGAAATTGTACGTACTGGTACGAACTCGTAAAAAATGGTACGAACTCGTACGAGTTGGTACAATATGGGCCAAATTGTATGATTTGGTCGAAACTAGTACGAACAGGTAGGAAATCTTACGAAATGGTATGAATAGTACGAGCTCGAAAAAATGGTTCGAAATCGTACTAGTTTATACAATATGGGCCAAATCGTACGATTTTATCCGACCCGGTACGAAATCACACGAAATGGTATGAAATGGTACAAACAGGTACGAAATCGTAAGAACCCGTACAAGTTTGAACAATATGCGCCAAATCGTATGATTTGGTCTGAACTGGTACGAAATCACACGAAATGGTATGAAATGGAACAAACAGGTACGAACTCGTACCAAATTATACAATATGGGCCAAATCGTACGATTTGGTCCGAACTGGTACGAAATCATACGAAATGGTATAAACAGGTACGAAATCGTACAAACTAGTACGAACTCGAAAAAATGGTACGAACTTGTACGAGTTTGCACAATATGGGCCAAATCGTACGACTTGGTCCGAACTGGTACGAAATCATACGAAATGGTATGAAATGGAACAAACAGGTACGAAATTGTACGTACTGGTACGAACTCGTACGAGTTGGTACAATATGGGCCAAATTGTATGATTTGGTCGAAACTAGTACAAACAGGTAGGAAATCTTACGAAATGGTATGAATAGTATGAGCTCGAAAAAATGGTTCGAAATCGTACTAGTTTATACAATATGGGCCAAATCGTACGATTTTATCCGACCCGGTACGAAATCACACGAAATGGTATGAAATGGTACAAACAGGTACGAAATCGTAAGAACCCGTACAAGTTTGAACAATATGCGCCAAATCGTATGATTTGGTCCGAACTGGTACGAAATCACACGAAATGGTATGAAATGGAACAAACAGGTACGAACTCGTACCAATTTATACAATATGGGCCAAATCGTACGATTTGGTCCGAACTGGTACGAAATCATACGAAATGGTACAAACAGGTACGAAATCGTACGAACTAGTACGAACTCGAAAAAATGGAACAAAATCGTACGAGTATGTACAATATGGGACAAATCGTACGATTTGGTCCGAACTGGTACGAAATCCAACGAAATGGTATTAACAGGTACGATATCGTACGAAATGGTAGGAATTAGTATGAACTCGAAAAAATGGTACGAAATCGTACCAGTTTATACAATATGGGCAATTCGTACGATTTGGTCCGAACTGGTACGAAATCATACGAAATGGTATGAAATGGTACTAACAGGTACGAAGTCGTACGAACTGGTACGGACTCGAAAAATGGTACGAACTCGTACCAGTATATACAATATGGGCGAAATCGTACGATTTGTTCCGAACTGGTACGAAATCATACTAAATGGTATGAAATGGTACAAACAGGTACGAAATTGTACGAACTGGTACGCACTCATTAAAAATGGTACGAACTCGTACGAGTTGGTACAATATGGGCCAAATCGTACGAACTAGTACGAACTCGAAAAAATGGTACGAACTCGTACCAATTTATACAATATGGGCCAAATCGTACGAACTGGTAGGAACTCGAACAAATGGTACGAACTCGTGCCAGTTTATACAAAATGGGCCAAATCGTACGATTTGGTCCGAACTGGTACGAAATCATAGGAAAATGTTTGAAATGGTACAAACAGGTACGAATTTAAAAAAACATGGTACGAACTCGTACGATTTGGTACAATATGGGCCAAATTGTATGATTTGGTTGAAACTAGTACGAACAGGTACGAAATCGTACGAAATGGTATGAATAGTACGAACTCGAAAAAATGGTTCGAAATCGTACTAGTTTATACAATATGGGCCAAATCGTAAGATTTTTTCCGACCTGGTACGAAATCACACGAAATGGTATGAAATGGTACAAACAGGTAGGAAATCGTAAGAACTGGTACGAACCCGTACAAGTTTGAACAATATGGGCCATATCGTACGATTCGGTCCAATTTGGTACGAAATCACACTAAATGGTATGAAATGGAACAAACAGGTATGAACTCGTACGAGTTTATACAATATCGGCCAAATCGTACGATTTGGTCTGAACTGGTACGAAATCAAACGAAATGGTACAAACAGGTACGAAATCGTACGAACTAGTACGAACTCGAAGAAATGGTACGAACTCGTACGAGTATGTACAATATGGGACAAATCGTACGATTTGGTCCGAACTGGTACGAAATCCAACGAAATGGTATTAACAGGTACGAAATCGTACGAAATGGTATGAACTAGTATGAACTCGAAAAAATGGTACGAAAGCGTACCGGTTTATACAATATGGGCCAAGTCGTACGATTTGGTCCGAACTATACGAAATGGTATGAAATGGTACTAGCAGGTACGAAATCGTACGAACTGGTACGGACTCGAGAAAATGGTACGAACTCATACCAGTATAAACAATATGGGCCAAATCGTACGATTTGGTCCGAACTGGTACGAAATCACACGAAATGGTATGAAATGGAACAAACAGGTACGAACTCGTCCGAGTATGTACAATATGGGCCAAATTGAACACTTTGGTCCGAACTAGTATGAAATCACATGAAATGGTATGAACAGGTACAAAATCGTACGAAATGGTATGAACTAGTTTGAACTCGAAAAAATGGTACGAACTCGTACGAGTATGTACAATATGGGCCAAATCGTACGATTTGGTCCGAACTGGTACGAAATCTCACTAAATGGTATTAACAGGTACGAAATCTTACGAAATGGTATGAACTAGTACGAACTCAAAAAAATGGTACGAAATCGTACCAGTTTATACAATATGGGATAGATCGTACGATTTGGTCCGAACTGGTACGAAAACAAACAAAATGGTATGAAATGGAACAAACAGGTACAAAATCGTACGAACTAGTATGAACTCGTACGAGTTTGTACAATATGGCCCAAATAGTACGATTTGGCCCGAACTGGTACGAAATTACATGAAATGGTATGAAATGGTACAAACTGGGACGAAATCGTACGAACTGGTACGAACTTGTACGAGTTCGCACAATATGGGCCAAATCGTACGATTTGGTCCGAACAGGTACGAAATCATACGAAATGGTATGAAATGGAACAAACAGGTACGAAATTGTACGTACTGGTACGAACTCGTAAAAAATGGTACGAACTCGTACGAGTTGGTACAATATGGGCCAAATTGTATGATTTGGTCGAAACTAGTACGAACAGGTAGGAAATCTTACGAAATGGTATGAATAGTACGAGCTCGAAAAAATGGTTCGAAATCGTACTAGTTTATACAATATGGGCCAAATCGTACGATTTTATCCGACCCGGTACGAAATCACACGAAATGGTATGAAATTGTACAAACAGGTACGAAATCGTAAGAACCCGTACAAGTTTGAACAATATGCGCCAAATCGTATGATTTGGTCTGAACTGGTACGAAATCACACGAAATGGTATGAAATGGAACAAACAGGTACGAACTCGTACCAAATTATACAAAATGGGCCAAATCGTACGATTTGGTCCGAACTGGTACGAAATCATACGAAATGGTATAAACAGGTACGAAATCGTACAAACTAGTACGAACTCGAAAAAATGGTACGAACTTGTACGAGTTTGCACAATATGGGCCAAATCGTACGACTTGGTCCGAACTGGTACGAAATCATACGAAATGGTATGAAATGGAACAAACAGGTACGAAATTGTACGTACTGGTACGAACTCGTACGAGTTGGTACAATATGGGCCAAATTGTATGATTTGGTCGAAACTAGTACGAACAGGTAGGAAATCTTACGAAATGGTATGAATAGTATGAGCTCGAAAAAATGGTTCGAAATCGTACTAGTTTATACAATATGGGCCAAATCGTACGATTTTATCCGACCCGGTACGAAATCACACGAAATGGTATGAAATGGTACAAACAGGTACGAAATCGTAAGAACCCGTACAAGTTTGAACAATATGCGCCAAATCGTATGATTTGGTCCGAACTGGTACGAAATCACACGAAATGGTATGAAATGGAACAAACAGGTACGAACTCGTACCAATTTATACAATATGGGCCAAATCGTACGATTTGGTCCGAACTGGTACGAAATCATACGAAATGGTACAAACAGGTACGAAATCGTACGAACTA
Source organism: Astragalus membranaceus (assembly GCA_039519185.1). NCBI lineage: Eukaryota > Viridiplantae > Streptophyta > Magnoliopsida > Fabales > Fabaceae > Astragalus > Astragalus membranaceus. The sequence continues at coordinate 9,558 of JAZGSX010000107.1, forward strand.
GTACGAACTCGAAAAAATGGAACAAAATCGTACGAGTATGTACAATATGGGACAAATCGTACGATTTGGTCCGAACTGGTACGAAATCCAACGAAATGGTATTAACAGGTACGATATCGTACGAAATGGTATGAATTAGTATGAACTCGAAAAAATGGTACGAAATCGTACCAGTTTATACAATAAGGGCAATTCGTACGATTTGGTCCGAACTGGTACGAAATCATACGAAATGGTATGAAATGGTACTAACAGGTACGAAGTCGAACGAACTGGTACGGACTCGAGAAAATGGTACGAACTCATACCAGTATAAACAATATGGGCCAAATCGTACGATTTGGTCCGAACTGGTACGAAATCACACGAAATGGTATGAAATGGAACAAACAGGTACGAACTCGTCCGAGTATGTACAATATGGGCCAAATTGAACACTTTGGTCCGAACTAGTACGAAATCACATGAAATGGTATGAACAGGTACAAAATCGTACGAAATGGTATGAACTAGTTTGAACTCGAAAAAATGGTACGAACTCGTACGAGTATGTACAATATGGGCCAAATCGTACGATTTGGTCCGAAGTGGTACGAAATCCCACTAAATGGTATTAACAGGTACGAAATCTTACGAAATGGTATGAACTAGTACGAACTCAAAAAAATGGTACGAAATCGTACCAGTTTATACAATATGGGATAGATCGTACGATTTGGTCCGAACTGGTACGAAAACAAACAAAATGGTATGAAATGGAACAAACAGGTACAAAATCGTACGAACTAGTATGAACTCGTACGAGTTTGTACAATATGGCCCAAATAGTACGATTTGGCCCGAACTGGTACGAAATTACATGAAATGGTATGAAATGGTACAAACTGGGACGAAATCGTACGAACTGGTACGAACTTGTACGAGTTTGCACAATATGGGCCAAATCGTACGATTTGGTCCGAACTGGTACGAAATCATACGAAATGGTATGAAATGGAACAAACAGGTACGAAATTGTACGTACTGGTACGAACTCGTAAAAAATGGTACGAACTCGTACGAGTTGGTACAATATGGGCCAAATTGTATGATTTGGTCGAAACTAGTACGAACAGGTAGGAAATCTTACGAAATGGTATGAATAGTACGAGCTCGAAAAAATGGTTCGAAATCGTACTAGTTTATACAATATGGGCCAAATCGTACGATTTTATCCGACCCGGTACGAAATCACACGAAATGGTATGAAATGGTATGAAATGGTACAAACAGGTACGAAATCGTAAGAACCCGTACAAGTTTGAACAATATGCGCCAAATCGTATGATTTGGTCCGAACTGGTACGAAATCACACGAAATGGTATGAAATGGAACAAACAGGTACGAACTCGTACCAAATTATACAATATGGGCCAAATCGTACGATTTGGTCCGAACTGGTACGAAATCATACGAAATGGTATAAACAGGTACGAAATCGTACAAACTAGTACGAACTCGAAAAAATGGTACGAACTTGTACGAGTTTGCACAATATGGGCCAAATCGTACGACTTGGTCCGAACTGGTACGAAATCATACGAAATGGTATGAAATGGAACAAACAGGTACGAAATTGTACGTACTGGTACGAACTCGTACGAGTTGGTACAATATGGGCCAAGTTGTATGATTTGGTCGAAACTAGTACGAACAGGTAGGAAATCTTACGAAATGGTATGAATAGTATGAGCTCGAAAAAATGGTTCGAAATCGTACTAGTTTATACAATATGGGCCAAATCGTACGATTTTATCCGACCCAGTACGAAATCACACGAAATGGTATGAAATGGTATGAAATGGTACAAACAGGTACGAAATCGTAAGAACCCGTACAAGTTTGAACAATATGCGCCAAATCGCATGATTTGGTCCGAACTGGTACGAAATCACACGAAATGGTATGAAATGGAACAAACAGGTACGAACTCGTACCAATTTATACAATATGGGCCAAATCGTACGATTTGGTCCGAACTGGTACGAAATCATACGAAATGGTACAAACAGGTACGAAATCGTACGAACTAGTAGGAACTCGAAAAAATGGAACGAACCCGTACGAGTATGTACAATATGGGACAAATCGTACGATTTGGCCCGAACTGGTACAAAATCCAACGAAATGGTATTAACAGGTACGATATCGTACGAAATGGTATGAATTAGTATGAACTCGAAAAAATGGTACGAAATCGTACCAGTTTATACAATATGGGCAATTCGTACGATTTGGTCCGAACTGGTACGAAATCATACGAAATGGTATGAAATGGTACTAACAGGTACGAAGTCGTACGAACTGGTACGGACTCGAAAAATGGTACGAACTCGTACCAGTATATACAATATGGGCCAAATCGTACGATTTGGTCCGAACTGGTACGAAATCATACTAAATGGTATGAAATGGTCCAAACAGGTACGAAATTGTTCGAACTGGTACGCACTCATTAAAAATGGTACGAACTCGTACGAGTTGGTACAATATGGGCCAAATCGTATGAACTGGTACGAACTCGAAAAAATGGTACGAACTCGTACCAATTTATACAATATGGGCCAAATCGTACGAACTGGTAGGAACTCGAACAAATGGTACGAACTCGTGCCAGTTTATACAAAATGGGCCAAATCGTACGATTTGGTCCGAACTGGTACGAAATCATAGGAAATTGTATGAAATGGTACAAACAGGTACGAATTTAAAAAAACATGGTACGAACTCATACGAGTTGGTACAATATGGGCCAAATTGTATGATTTGGTTGAAAATAGTACGAACAGGTACGAAATCGTACGAAATGGTATGAATAGTACGAACTTGAAAAAATGGTTCGAAATCGTACTAGTTTATACAATATGGGCCAAATCGTAAGATTTTTTCCGACCTGGTACGAAATCACACGAAATGGTATGAAATGGTACAAACAGGTACGAAATCGTAAGAACTGGTACGAACCCGTACAAGTTTGAACAATATGGGCCAAATCGTACGATTTGGTCCGAATTGGTACGAAATCACACGAAATGGTATGAAATGGAACAAACAGGTATGAACTCGTACGAGTTTATACAATATCGGCCAACTCGTACGATTTGGTCCGAACTGGTACGAAATCAAACGAAATGGTACAAACAGGTACGAAATTGTACGAACTAGTACGAACTCGAAGAAATGGTACGAACTCGTACGAGTATGTACAATATGGGACAAATCGTACGATTTGGTCCGAACTGGTACGAAATCCAACGAAATGGTATTAACAGGTACGAAATCGTACGAAATGGTATGAACTAGTATGAACTCGAAAAAATGGTACGAAAGCGTACCGGTTTATACAATATGGGCCAAGTCGTACGATTTGGTCCGAACTGGTACGAAATCATACGAAATGGTATGAAATGGTACTAACAGGTACGAAATCATACTAACTGGTACGGACTCGAGAAAATGGTACGAACTCATACCAGTATAAACAATATGGGCCAAATCGTACGATTTGGTCCGAACTGGTACGAAATCACACGAAATGGTATGAAAAGGAACAAACAGGTACGAACTCGTCCGAGTATGTAGAATATGGGCCAAATTGAACACTTTGGTCCGAACTAGTACGAAATCACATGAAATGGTATGAACAGGTACGAAATCGTACGAAATGGTATGAACTAGTATGAACTTGAAAAAATAGTACGAACTCGTACGAGTATGTACAATATGGGCCAAATCGTACGATTTAGTCCGAACTAGTACGAAATCCCACGAAATGGTATTAACAGGTTCGAAATCGTACGAAATGGTATGAACTAGTACGAACTCGAAAAAATGGTTCAAAATCGTACCAGTTTATACAATATGGGACAAATCGTACGATTTGTCCGAACTGGTACGAAAACAAACAAAATGGTATGAAATGGAACAAACAGGTACAAAATCGTACGAACTAGTTTGAACTCGTACGAGTTTGTACAATATGGCCCAAATAGTATGATTTGGCCCGAACTGGTACCAAATTACATGAAATGGTCTGAAATGGTACAAAGTGGGACGAAATCGTACGAACTGGTACGAACTTGTACGAGTTTGCACAATATGGGCTAAATCGTACGATTTGGTCCGAACTGGTACGAAATCATACGAAGTGGTATGAAATGGAACAAACAGGTACGAAATTGTACGAACTGGTACGAACTCGTAAAAAATGGTACGAACTCGTACGAGTTGGTACAATATGGGCCAAATTGTATGATTTGGTCGAAACTAGTACGAACAGGTAGGAAATCTTACGAAATGGTATGAATAGTACGAGCTCGAAAAAATGGTTCGAAATCGTACTAGTTTATACAATATGGGCCAAATCGTACGATTTTATCCGACCCGGTACGAAATCACACGAAATGGTATGAAATGGTATGAAATGGTACAAACAGGTACGAAATCGTAAGAACCCGTACAAGTTTGAACAATTTGCGCCAAATCGTATGATTTGGTCCGAACTGGTACGAAATCACACGAAATGGTATGAAATGGAACAAACAGGTACGAACTCGTACCAAATTATACAATATGGGCCAAATCGTACGATTTGGTCCGAACTGGTACGAAATCATACGAAATGGTATAAACAGGTACGAAATCGTACAAACTAGTACGAACTCGAAAAAATGGTACGAACTTGTACGAGTTTGCACAATATGGGCCAAATCGTACGACTTGGTCAGAACTGGTACGAAATCATACGAAATGGTATGAAATGGAACAAACAGGTACGAAATTGTACGTACTGGTACGAACTCGTACGAGTTGGTACAATATGGGCCAAGTTGTATGATTTGGTCGAAACTAGTACGAACAGGTAGGAAATCTTACGAAATGGTATGAATAGTATGAGCTCGAAAAAATGGTTCGAAATCGTACTAGTTTATACAATATGGGCCAAATCGTACGATTTTATCCGACCCAGTACGAAATCACACGAAATGGTATGAAATGGTATGAAATGGTACAAACAGGTACGAAATCGTAAGAACCCGTACAAGTTTGAACAATATGCGCCAAATCGCATGATTTGGTCCGAACTGGTACGAAATCACACGAAATGGTATGAAATGGAACAAACAGGTACGAACTCGTACCAATTTATACAATATGGGCCAAATCGTACGATTTGGTCCGAACTGGTACGAAATCATACGAAATGGTACAAACAGGTACGAAATCGTACGAACTAGTAGGAACTCGAAAAAATGGAACGAACTCGTACGAGTATGTACAATATGGGACAAATCGTACGATTTGGCCCGAACTGGTACAAAATCCAACGAAATGGTATTAACAGGTACGATATCGTACGAAATGGTATGAATTAGTATGAACTCGAAAAAATGGTACGAAATCGTACCAGTTTATACAATATGGGCAATTCGTACGATTTGGTCCGAACTGGTACGAAATCATACGAAATGGTATGAAATGGTACTAACAGGTACGAAGTCGTACGAACTGGTACGGACTCGAAAAATGGTACGAACTCGTACCAGTATATACAATATGGGCCAAATCGTACGATTTGGTCCGAACTGGTACGAAATCATACTAAATGGTATGAAATGGTCCAAACAGGTACGAAATTGTTCGAACTGGTACGCACTCATTAAAAATGGTACGAACTCGTACGAGTTGGTACAATATGGGCCAAATCGTATGAACTGGTACGAACTCGAAAAAATGGTACGAACTCGTACCAATTTATACAATATGGGCCAAATCGTACGAACTGGTAGGAACTCGAACAAATGGTACGAACTCGTGCCAGTTTATACAAAATGGGCCAAATCGTACGATTTGGTCCGAACTGGTACGAAATCATAGGAAATTGTATGAAATGGTACAAACAGGTACGAATTTAAAAAAACATGGTACGAACTCATACGAGTTGGTACAATATGGGCCAAATTGTATGATTTGGTTGAAAATAGTACGAACAGGTACGAAATCGTACGAAATGGTATGAATAGTACGAACTTGAAAAAATGGTTCGAAATCGTACTAGTTTATACAATATGGGCCAAATCGTAAGATTTTTTCCGACCTGGTACGAAATCACACGAAATGGTATGAAATGGTACAAACAGGTACGAAATCGTAAGAACTGGTACGAACCCGTACAAGTTTGAACAATATGGGCCAAATCGTACGATTTGGTCCGAATTGGTACGAAATCACACGAAATGGTATGAAATGGAACAAACAGGTATGAACTCGTACGAGTTTATACAATATCGGCCAACTCGTACGATTTGGTCCGAACTGGTACGAAATCAAACGAAATGGTACAAACAGGTACGAAATTGTACGAACTAGTACGAACTCGAAGAAATGGTACGAACTCGTACGAGTATGTACAATATGGGACAAATCGTACGATTTGGTCCGAACTGGTACGAAATCCAACGAAATGGTATTAACAGGTACGAAATCGTACGAAATGGTATGAACTAGTATGAACTCGAAAAAATGGTACGAAAGCGTACCGGTTTATACAATATGGGCCAAGTCGTACGATTTGGTCCGAACTGGTACGAAATCATACGAAATGGTATGAAATGGTACTAACAGGTACGAAATCATACTAACTGGTACGGACTCGAGAAAATGGTACGAACTCATACCAGTATAAACAATATGGGCCAAATCGTACGATTTGGTCCGAACTGGTACGAAATCACACGAAATGGTATGAAAAGGAACAAACAGGTACGAACTCGTCCGAGTATGTAGAATATGGGCCAAATTGAACACTTTGGTCCGAACTAGTACGAAATCACATGAAATGGTATGAACATGTACGAAATCGTACGAAATGGTATGAACTAGTATGAACTTGAAAAAATAGTACGAACTCGTACGAGTATGTACAATATGGGCCAAATCGTACGATTTAGTCCGAACTAGTACGAAATCCCACGAAATGGTATTAACAGGTTCGAAATCGTACGAAATGGTATGAACTAGTACGAACTCGAAAAAATGGTTCAAAATCGTACCAGTTTATACAATATGGGACAAATCGTACGATTTGGTCCGAACTGGTACGAAAACAAACAAAATGGTATGAAATGGAACAAACAGGTACAAAATCGTACGAACTAGTATGAACTCGTACGAGTTTGTACAATATGGCCCAAATAGTATGATTTGGCCCGAACTGGTACCAAATTACATGAAATGGTCTGAAATGGTACAAAGTGGGACGAAATCGTACGAACTGGTACGAACTTGTACGAGTTTGCACAATATGGGCTAAATCGTACGATTTGGTCCGAACTGGTACGAAATCATACGAAATGGTATGAAATGGAACAAACAGGTACGAAATTGTACGAACTGGTACGAACTCGTAAAAAATGGTACGAACTCGTACGAGTTGGTACAATATGGGCCAAATTGTATGATTTGGTCGAAACTAGTACGAACAGGTAGGAAATCTTACGAAATGGTATGAATAGTACGAGCTCGAAAAAATGGTTCGAAATCGTACTAGTTTATACAATATGGGCCAAATCGTACGATTTTATCCGACCCGGTACGAAATCACACGAAATGGTATGAAATGGTATGAAATGGTACAAACAGGTACGAAATCGTAAGAACTGGTACGAACCCGTACAAGTTTGAACAATATGCGCCAAATCGTAAGATTTGGTCCGAACTGGCACGAAATCACACGAAATGGTATGAAATGGAACAAACAGGTACGAACTCGTACCAGTTTATACAATATGGGCCAAATCGTACGATTTGGTCTGAACTGGTACGAAATCATACGAAATGGTACAAACAGGTACGAAATCGTACGAACTAGTACGAACTCGAAAAAATGGTACGAACTCGTACGAGTATGTACATGATACGAATTAGAGTGCTTTAATTCGTAAGGGTAGCGGAAGCAAACAACCAATATCGAATGTACTAGGTACAACCCATATTAGTCAAATTCTGTGAAGTGTTGGTCGAATTCTGTGAAGTGTAGTCGAATTCTGTGAAGTGTAGTCGAATTGTGTGAAGTGTTAGTCGAATTGTTTTAGTGGAATAAGAAGGGATATGCAATGTTAACCTACACCAATAGTTTAACAAAGAGATTAGCACTCAACACCAATTGAGCTAATCGGATTATTCTCAAGACGACGCTTGCAAATAATAACCTTTCGAAAATTTAGACACAAATTCTATGTTCTTGAACTGAATTCTCTATCTCAAAAAGATCAGCATACATGGCATATATAGCCGAAACATTAGCTTATTCAAAGTGCAACATAAAAGCAATTAAACTAGTACATAAAAGCAATTAAACTAGTAATAATATGACATTTATTCTATCAGTTATGTAACTCCTTTTCTAATGGCTGGCTGGGAGGAATTTAAAGGCCTTGAATTTGTCTTTAGTGCTCCTTTACTTTGCTCCTTTGTAACTGATCAGAATAGGATTCCATGTCTGATTTATTTTGTCTTAAATTGGTGATTAAATGACTAAAACAAAATAGCCAAGTAATAATTAGATGATTAAAATAACCAAGTAATTAAACTCAGCCCTTGATGATGGCTAGCAAAGGAACCCACGCCACTAACTCCTTGGTGATTGTCACGTGTGTTGATTGCAAGTTCTTCATGATCAATTTACGCATCATCCCCTCCCCCTTTGAAAGGAATTGACCTCAATTCTTGAATACCATCATCATCCAAATATGGTGAGAGATCTCCAACATTGAAAGTAGCATGTACTCCATATTCTCCCGGCAACTCAATCTTGTATGCATTGTCATTGATCTTTGATATAACCTTGAAGGGACCATCAGCTCTAGGCATGAGTTTATTCTTTCTCTTGCTTGGGAATCTCTCCTTTCGCAAATGTACCCATACAATATCACCTTCGTTGAACAACTTAGGCCTTTTATTCTTAGACCTTTGCTTGTAGGCTTCATTAACAGCCTTGATTCTTGCTTGCACTTGCTCATGTAGTTTCAACATTGATTTGAGTTTGGCCTCAGCATCTTGATGAACTAATTCCTCTTTTGGCATAGCTATCAGATCCAATGGCAAGTAAGGATTCACACCATAAACAACTTCAAAAGGAGAATGGTTAGTAGCATATGTAGGGGATCGATTGTAGGCAAACTCGGCATGAGCTAACTTCAAGTCCCAACCAATCCTTTTGAGTTTTATTAACCAAGCCACGCAGCAAAGTACCAAGAGTCCTATTAGTCACCTCTGTTTGCCCATCGGTTTGAGGGTGATGGGAAGTACTAAACAGCAACTTAGTACCCAATTTCCTCCATAATGTATTCCAAAAATAACTCAAAAACTTTGAATCACGATCGGAAACAATGGCTTTAGGAACTCCATGTAAGCGTACAATCTCACGAAAGTACAAATCAGCAACGTTACTAGCATCATCTGTTTTGTGACAAGCTACAAAGTGTGCCATCTTTGAAAACCTATCAACAACAACCATAATAGCATCCTTGCCTTGCTGGGTGCGGGGCAAAGCCACAATAAAATCCATGCTCACGTCCATCCAAGGACCACTAGGTGTTGGTAATGGAATATATGCTCCTGGTTTGAAAGAACTCTTTGCCATATGACAAGTAACACACTTGCTAATGACCTTTTGCACATCTCCTAACATCTTTGGCCAATGAAAGTGTTCTTTTAAAATCTCTAGAGTTTTTGTAATGCCAATGTGACCAGCCAAACCCCCGCCATGAGCTTCACGAACTAGTAACTCACGAATTGAATGCTTTGGGATGCAAAGCCGATTCTCCTTGAACAAAAATCCACCCTGCATTATGTACTTTCCAAATGCTCCATTTTCGCAGTTAGAGTATATCTCACAAAAATCTATATCCTCTTTATAATAATCTTTCAAAGTCTCAAAACCAAGTAAACGAGTTTCGAGAATTGAAATCAAAGCATACCTCCTTGAAAGTGCATCAGCCACCACGTTACTTTTACCATCTTTGTATTTTGAAGAGAAATTAAAAGATTGAAGGAATTCAACCCATTTAGCATGCCTTGGACTCAACTTTTGTTGTCCGTTGATATACTTTAAAGACTCGTGATCTGAATGCAACACAAAGTGGTTAGAACGCAAATAATGACTCCAATGATCAAGAGCTCTTACAATGGCATAGAATTCTTTGTCATAGGTGCAATAGTTCAATCGAGCTCCCCCAAGTTTCTCCGAGAAATAAGCTATAGGCCTTTTGTTTTGTATCAAAACAGCTCCAATGCCAACTCCACTAGCATCACATTCAACCTCAAATGGTTGAGTGAAGTCAGGCAAAGCTAAAACAGGAGCTTCACAAAGCTTTAACTTAATCAATTCAAAAGCCTTTTGTGCTTGCTCATTCCACACAAATGCACCCTTCTTCAAACATTCAGTAATAGGGCTTGTTATAGTGCTGAAATTCTGTATAAAGCGTCGATAAAATGATGCAAGACCATGGAAAGATCTCACCTCCGAAACTGTTGTAGGACTGGGCCATGTTTTGATAGCATCCACCTTTGTTTAATCCACCGATACTCCATCTTTAGACACAACATATCCAAGAAACACCACACTTTCAACCAAGAAATCACACTTCTCCTTCTTCCCATAGAGTTTTTGCGCTCTTAGGGTGTCAAAGATTTGTTTCAAATGAGTGAAATGCTCCTCACTAGACCTGCTATACACCAAGATATCGTCAAGGTAAACAACAACAAACTTACCCAAAAATGGCTTGAGTACTTCGTTCATGAGCCTCATGAAGGTGCTAGGCGCATTCGTGAGCCCAAAGGGCATAACCAACCATTCATATAGACCATGCTTGGTTTTGAATGCCGTCTTCCATTCATCACCTTCACGCATTCTGATTTGGTGATACCCACTCCTTAGATCGATTTTTGAGAATATAACCGACCCATGTAACTCATCAAGCATATCATCTAACCTTGGAATGGGAAAGCGATATTTGATGGTTATGTTGTTCACCGCCCTACTATCAATACACATTCTCCATGAACCATCCTTCTTAGGAACCAACAACGTTAGGACAACACAAGGACTCATTGATTCACGCACATAACCCATACTGATCAATTCTTCAATTTGCCGTTGCAACTCTTTTGTCTCCTCCGGATTACACCTATAGGCAGCCTTGTTTGGTAATGGAGCTCCCGGCATTAGATCAATTTGATGCTCAATTCCACGAACAGGTGGTAAACCAATTGGTAGTTCATTTGGAAACACATCTTCATACTCATTTAAGACTGCTTCCAATTGTTGTTTAAGAGGAGTTTCAATATCATCCTGTTTAGCATTCTTTGCAACCAACATGTAAACTAATTCACCATTATCAATAGCATTTTTCACTTCATTTTCAGTAGCAAACATAGTGAGGCTAGGACTTTTACCTCTTTTTGTACGTCATAGAACGGACTTCATTTGATGCCATAGGTTTCAGCACAATCCTCTTGCCTTTGTAGTTCAGTTCATACTCATTTGATCTTCCTCTATGCGTGACATCTCTATCAGATTGCCAAGGACGTCCCAAAAGTATATGACTTGCATCCTTAGGTACAACATCACACAAGATCTCATCAACATAAGACCCCATGGTTAACCCCACACGAACCTGTTTTGTAACTTTTATACTACTCCCATTGTCCAACCAATGTAATGCATAAGGTTTAGGATGTTTTGTTGTGAGTAATCCTAACTTAGACACCATTTCAGTTGAAGCCGCATTGGTACAACTACCTCCATCCACAATGACACTACACCATTTATCCTTCACTTGACACTTAGTGTAGAAGATTTGATCCCTTTGATCCCCAGCCAAGGGTACAGTTTTAGTTTGTAAAGTTCTAAGCACCAAAGTATCATAGATGGGAGGTTCATATTCTTCTACCTCATCCTCGGCGTCTTCAACAATTTCAGGTCCATCCATGTCAACAGTGCCACCAGATTCTTCCTCTTCCTTAGCCAACTCATCATGCATGCTAACCGCCTCTATGAGGGTCACAACTCGTTGATTAGGGCAAGCTCTAGCAAAGTGTCCAAAGCCTTGACACTTAAAACACCTAACCTTCGACAGGCTAGTCTCTTTGGGTGCAACACTAGACTTTTTAGGAGTAGGCTCACCTTGTTTTGGTTGAGTCACATTTGGCTTAGTGTTAGGGGCTGCATTTGCACTACTCGACGCACCTCCCTTGGACCAACCACTTGAACTCCCAGCATTATATCTGCTCTTATTTTGATTTTCAATCTTTAAGCACAAGGTGCACAAAGTGTCGAAATCAGTATAATTACATAGCTCAACAGCAAATGCTATGTTGTTATTCAGGCCACGAAGAAAACGACTCATTCTTTGCTCTTCATTTTCCTCCAACTCACCCATTAAACATAGGTTTTGGAATTCATCCATGTACTCGGCAACACTCATTTTGCCTTGTACTAAATCTGAAATCTTCTTATACAAGTTCAATCTGTGGTTCGATGGCACATACCTTTTGCGCAACTTTCTTTTCAAGCACTCCCAAGAACTGATTTTCTCCTTCCTATCTCGTATTCTTTGAGCCTTCAAACCTTCATACCACAACGATGCACTTTTGCTAAGTTTCAGAATAGCATACTTACAACGCTTCTCATCGTCAAGATCCTTGAAGTCAAACATTCTATCGATCTTGCGCTCCCATTCCAAATAAACCTCCGGGTCTGCACTGCCATTGAATTCAGGTAGCTCGTTGAATTTGAACTCATCCACGTTTGGACGTGGTTCACCCCTTCTAGGCCTCCATCGTTCATCTCACAAATCGACGCCCCTTAAGGCTTCACGCAATCTGTCCATGAACTCATCGCTGTTGAAATCCACCATTGTCACGTAACAAGGATTCAAAACCGAAGCTTTGATACCACAAATGATACGAATTAGAGTGCTTTAATTCGTAAGGGTAGCGGAAGCAAACAACCAATATCGAATGTACTAGGTACAACCCATATTAGTCTAATTCTGTGAAGTGTTGGTCGAATTCTGTGAAGTGTAGTCGAATTCTGTGAAGTGTAGTCGAATTGTGTGAAGTGTTAGTCGAATTGTTTTAGTGGAATAAGAAGGGATATGCAATGTTAACCTACACCAATAGTTTAACAAAGAGATTAGCACTCAACACCAATTGAGCTAATCGGATTATTCTCAAGACGACGCTTGCAAATAACCTTTCGAAAATGTAGACACAAATTCTATGTTCTTGAACTGAATTCTCTATCTCAAAAAGATCAGCATACATGGCATATATAGCCGAAACATTAGCTTATTCAAAGTGCAACATAAAAGCAATTAAACTAGTAATAATATGACATTTATTCTATCGGTTATGTAACTCCTTTTCTAATGGCTGGCTGGGAGGAATTTAAAGGCCTTGAATTTGCCTTTAGTGCTCCTTTACTTTGCTCCTTTGTAACTGATCAGAATAGGATTCCATGTCTGATTTATTTTGTCTTAAATTGGTGATTAAATGACTAAACCAAAACAGCCAAGTAATAATTAGATGATGAAAATAACCAAGTAATTAAACTCAGCCCTTGATGATGGCTAGCAAAGGAACCCACGCCACTAACTCCTTGGTGATTGTCACGTGTGTTGATTGCAAGTTCTTCATGATCAATTTTCGCATCAGTACAATATGGGACAAATCGTACGATTTGGTCCGAACTGGTACGAAATCCAACGAAATGGTATTAACAGGTACGAAATCGTACGAAATGGTATGAATTAGTATGAACTCGAAAAAATGGTTCGAAATCGTACTAGTTTATACAATATGGGCCAAATCGTAAGATTTGGTCCGAACTGGTACGAAATCATACTAAATGGTATGAAATGGTCCAAACAGGTACGAAATTGTACAAACTGGTACGCACTCATAAAAAATGGTACGAACTCGTACGAGTTGGTACAATATGGGCCAAATCGTACGAACTGGTACGAACTCGAAAAATGGTACGAACTCGTACCAGTTTATACAATATGGGCCAAATCGTACGAACCGGTAGGAACTCGAACAAATGGTACGAACTCGTGCCAGTTTATACAATATGGGCCAAATGGTACGATTTGGTCCGAACTGGTACGAAATCATAGGAAATTGTATGAAATGGTACAAACAGGTACGAAATCGTACGAACTACTCCGAATTCAAAAAAATGGTACGAAGTCCTACCAGTTTATACAATAAGGGCCAAATGTACGATTTGGTGCGAAATGGTACGAAATCATACGAAATCGTATGAAATGGTACAAACAGGTACGAAATTGAACGAACTGCTACGAATATAAAAAAACATGGTACGAACTCGTACGAGTTGGTACAATATGGGCCAAATTGTATGATTTGGTTGAAATTAGTACCAACAGGTACGAAATCGTACGAAATGGTATGAATAGTACGAACTCGAAAAAATGGTTCAAAATCGTACTAGTTTATACAATATGGGCCAAATCGTAAGATTTTTTCCGACCTGGTACGAAATCACACGAAATGGTACAAACAGGTACGAAATCGTAAGAACTGGTACGAACCCGTACAAGTTTAAACAATAGGGGCCAAATCGTACGATTTGGTCCGAATTGGTACGAAATCACACGAAATGGTATGAAATGGAACAAACAGGTATGAAGTCGTACGAGTTTATACAATATCGGCCAAATCGTACGATTTGGTCCGAACTGGTACGAAATCAAACGAAATGGTACAAACAGGTACGAAATCGTACGAACTAGTACGAACTCGAAGAAATGGTACGAACTCGTACGAGTATGTACAATATGGGACAAATCGTACGATTTGGTCCGAACTGGTACGAAATCCAACAAAATGGTATTAACAAATACGAAATCGTACGAAATGGTATGAACTAGTATGAACTCGAAAAAATGGTACGAAATCGTACCGGTTTATACAATATGGGCCAAGTCGTACGATTTGGTCCGAACTGGTACGAAATCATACGAAATGGTATGAAATGGTACTAACAGGTACGAAATCGTACGAACTGGTACGGACTCGAGAAAATGGTACGAACTCGTACCAGTATATACAATATGGGCCAAATCGTACAATTTGGTCCGAACTGGTACGAAATCACACGAAATGGTATGAAATGGAACAAACAGGTACGAACTCGTCCGAGTATGTACAATATGGGCCAAATTGAACACTTTGGTCCGAACTAGTACGAAATGACATGAAATGGTATGAACAGGTACGAAATCGTACGAAATGGTATGAACTAGTATGAACTCGAAAAAATGGTACGAACTCGTACGAGTATGTACAATATGGGCCAAATCGTACGATTTGGTCCGAACTGGTACGAAATCCCACGAAATGGTATTAACAGGTACGAAATCGTACGAACTAGTACGAACTCGAAGAAATGGTACGAACTCGTACGAGTATGTACAATATGGGACAAATCGTACGATTTGGTCCGAACTGGTACGAAATCCAACAAAATGGTATTAACAAATACGAAATCGTACGAAATGGTATGAACTAGTATGAACTCGAAAAAATGGTACGAAATCGTACCGGTTTATACAATATGGGCCAAGTCGTACGATTTGGTCCGAACTGGTACGAAATCATACGAAATGGTATGAAATGGTACTAACAGGTACGAAATCGTACGAACTGGTACGGACTCGAGAAAATGGTACGAACTCGTACCAGTATATACAATATGGGCCAAATCGTACGATTTGGTCCGAACTGGTACGAAATCACACGAAATGGTATGAAATGGAACAAACAGGTACGAACTCGTCCGAGTATGTACAATATGGGCCAAATTGAACACTTTGGTCCGAACTAGTACGAAATGACATGAAATGGTATGAACAGGTACGAAATCGTACGAAATGGTATGAACTAGTATGAACTCGAAAAAATGGTACGAACTCGTACGAGTATGTACAATATGGGCCAAATCGTACGATTTGGTCCGAACTGGTACGAAATCCCACGAAATGGTATTAACAGGTACGAAATCGTACGAAATGGTACGAACTAGTACGAACTCGAAAAAATGGTACGAACTCGTACGAGTTGGTACAATATGGGCCAAATCGTACGAACTGGTACGAACTCGAAAAAATGGTACGAACTCGTACCAGTTTATACAATATGGGCCAAATCGTACGAACTGGTACGAACTCGAAAAAATGGTACGAACTCGTACCAGTTTATACAATATGGGCCAAATCGTACGAACTGGTACAAACTCGAAAAAATGGTACGAACTCGTACCAGTTTGTACAATATGGGCAAAATCGTACGAACTGCTACGAATTTTAAAAAATTGTACGAACTCGTACGAGTTGGTACAATATGGGCCAAATTGTATGATTTGGTCGAAACTAGTACGAACAGGTACGAAATCGTACGAAATGATATGAATAGTACGAACTCGAAAAAATGGTTCGAAATCGTACTGGTTTATGCAATATGGGCCAAATCGTACGATTTGGTCCGACCTGGTACGAAATCACACGAAATGGTATGAAATGGTACAAACAGGTACGAAATCGTAAGAACTGGTACGAACCCGTACAAGTTTGAACAATATGGGCCAAATCGTTCGATTTGGTCCGAACTGGTACGAAATCATACGAACTGGTACAGACTTGAAAAATGGTACGAACTCGTACCAGTATATACAATATGGGCCAAATCGTACGATTTGGTCCGAACTGGTACGAAATCATACTAAATGGTTTGAAATGGTCCAAATAGGTACGAAATTGTACGAACTGGTACGCACTCATAAAAAATGGTACGAACTCGTACGAGTTGGTACAATATGGGCCAAATCGTACGAACTCGAAAAAATGGTACGAACTCGTACCACTTTATACAATATGGGCCAAATCGTACGAACTGGTAGGAACCCGAACAAATGGTACGAACTCGTGCCAGTTTATACAATATGGGCCAAATCGTACGATTTGGTCCGAACTGGTACGAAATCAGACGAAATTGTATGAAATGGTACAAACAGGTACGAAATTGTACGAACTACTCCGAATTCGAAAAAATGGTACGAACTGCTACGAATTTTAAAAAAATGGTACGAACTCGTACGAGTTGGTACAATATGGGCCAAATTGTATGATTTGGTCGAAACTAGTACGAACAGGTAGGAAAACTTACAAAATGGTATGAATAGTACGAACTCGAAAAAATGGTTCGAAATCGTACTAGTTTATACAATATGGGCCAAATCGTACGATTTGGTCCGACCTGGTACGAAATCACACGAAATGGTATGAAATGGTACAAACAGGTACGAAATCGTAAGAACTGGTACGAACCCGTACAAGTTTAAACAATATGGGCCAAATCGTATGATTTGGTCCGAACTGGTACGAAATCACACGAAATGGTATGAAATGGAACAAACAGGTATGAACTCGTACGAGTTTATACAATATCGGCCAAATCGTACGATTTGGTCCGAACTGGTACGAAATCATACGAAATGGTACAAACAGGTACGAAATCGTACGAACTAGTACGAACTCGAAAAAATGGTACGAACTCGTGTATGTACAGTATGGGAAAAATGGTACGATTTGGTCCGAACTGGTACGAAATCCAACGAAATGATATTAACAGGTACGAAATCGTACGAAATGGTATGAACTAGTATGAACTCGAAAAAATGGTACGAAATCGTACCAGTTTATACAATATGGGCCAAGTCGTACGATTTGGTCCGAACTGGTACGAAATCATACGAAATGGTATGAAATGGTACTAACAGGTACGAAATCGTACGAACTGGTACGGACTCGAGAAAATGGTACGAACTCATACCAGTATAAACAATATGGGCCAAATCGTACGATTTGGTCCGAACTGGTACGAAATCACACGAAATGGTATGAAATGGAACAAACAGGTACGAACTCGTCCGAGTATGTACAATATGGGCCAAATTGAACACTTTGGTCTGAACTAGTACGAAATCACATGAAATGGTATGAACAGGTACGAAATCGTACGAAATGGTATGAACTAGTATGAACTCGAAAAAATGGTACGAACTCGTACGAGTATGTACAATATGGGCCAAATCTTACGATTTGGTCCGAACTAGTACGAAATCCCACGAAATGGTATTAACAGGTACGAAATCGTACGAAATGGTACGAACTAGTACGAACTCAAAAAAATGGTACGAAATCGTACCAGTTTATACAATATGGGACAAATCGTACGATTTGGTCCGAACTGGTACCAAAACAAACAAAATGGTATGAAATGGAACAAACAGGTACAAAATCGTACGAACTAGTATGAACTCGTACGATTTTGTACAATATGGCCCAAATAGTACGATTTGGCCCAAACTGGTACGAAATTACATGAAATGGTACAAACTTGGACGAAATCGTACGAACTGGTACGAACTTGTACAAGTTTGCACAATATGGGCCAAATCGTACGATTTGGTCCGAACTGGTACGAAATCATACTAAATGGTATGAAATGGTCCAAACAGGTACGAAATTGTACGAACTGGTACGCACTCATAAAAGATGGTACGAACTCGTACGAGTTGGTACAATATGGGCCAAATCGTACGAACTGGTACGAACTCGAAAAAATGGTACGAGCTGGTACGCACTCATATACAATATGGGCCAAATCGTACGATTTGGTCCGAACTGGTACGAAATCATACTAAATGGTATGAAATGGTCCAAACAGGTACGAAATTGTACGAACTGGTACGCACTCATAAAAGATGGTACGAACTCGTACGAGTTGGTACAATATGGGCCAAATCGTACGAACTGGTACGAACTCGAAAAAATGGTACGAGCTCGTACCAGTTTATACAATATGGGCCAAATCGTACGAACTGGTAGGAACTCGAACAAATGGTACGAACTCGTGCCAGTTTATACAATAGGGGCCAAATCGTACGATTTGGTCCGAACTGGTACGAAATCATACGAAATTGTATGAAATGGTACAAACAGGTACGAAATCGTACGAACTACTCCGAATTCGAAAAAATGGTACGAAATCGTACAAGTTTACACAATTAGGGCCAAATCGTACGATTTGGTGCGAACTGGTACGAAATCATACGAAATTGTATGAAATGGTACAAAAAGGTACGAAATTGTACGAACTGCTACGAATTTTAAAAAAATGGTACGAACTCGTACAAGTTGGTACAATATGGGCCAAATTGTATGATTTGGTCGAAACTAGTACGAACAGGTACGGAAAACTTACAAAATGGTATTAATAGTACGAACTCGAAAAAATGGTTCGAAATCGTACTAGTTTATACAATATGGGCCAAATCGTACGATTTGGTCCGACCTGGTACGAAATCACACGAAATGGTATGAAATGGTACAAACAGGTACGAAATCGTAAGAACTGGTACGAACCCGTACAAGTTTGAACAATATGGGCCAAATCGTACGATTTGGTCCGAACTGGTACGAAATCACACGAAATGGTATGAAATGGAACAAACAGGTATGAACTCGTACGAGTTTATACAATATCGGCCAAATCGTACGATTTGGTCCGAACTGGTACGAAATCATACGAAATGGTACAAACAGGTACGAAATCGTACGAACTAGTACGAACTCGAAAAAATGGTACGAACTCGTGTATGTACAATATGGGACAAATCGTACGATTTGGTCCGAACTGGTACGAAATCCAACGAAATGGTATTAACAGGTACGAAATCGTACGAAATGGTATGAACTAGTATGAACTCGAAAAAATGGTACGAAATCGTACCAGTTTATACAATATGGGCCAAGTCGTACGATTTGGTCCGAACTGGTACGAAATCATACGAAATGGTATGAAATGGTACTAACAGGTACGAAATCGTACGAACTGGTACGGACTCGAGAAAATGGTACGAACTCGTACCAGTATATACAATATGGGCCAAATCGTACGATTTGGTCCGAACTGGTACGAAATCACACGAAATGGTATGAAATGGAACAAACAGGTACGAACTCGTCCGAGTATGTACAATATGGGCCAAATTGAACACTTTGGTCTGAACTAGTACGAAATCACATGAAATGGTATGAACAGGTACGAAATCGTACGAAATGGTATGAACTAGTATGAACTCGAAAAAATGGTACGAACTCGTACGAGTATGTACAATATGGGCCAAATCGTACGATTTGGTCCGAACTGGTACGAAATCCCACGAAATGGTATTAACAGGTACGAAATCGTACGAAATGGTACGAACTAGTACGAACTCAAAAAAATGGTACGAAATCGTACCAGTTTATACAATATGGGACAAATCGTACGATTTGGTCCGAACTGGTACGAAAACAAACAAAATGGTATGAAATGGAACAAACAGGTACAAAATCGTACGAACTAGTATGAACTCGTACGAGTTTGTACAATATGGCCCAAATAGTACGATTTGGCCCGAACTGGTACGAAATTACATGAAATGGTACAAACTGGGACGAAATCGTACGAACTGGTACGAACTTGTACGAGTTTGCACAATATGGGCCAAATCGTACGATTTGGTCCGAACTGGTACGAAATCATACGAAATGGTATGAAATGGAACAAACAGGTACGAAATTGTACGAACTGGTACGAACTCGTAAAAAATGGTACGAACTCGTACGAGTTGGTACAATATGGGCCAAATTGTATGATTTGGTCGAAACTAGTACGAACAGGTAGGAAATCTTACAAAATGGTATGAATAGTACGAACTCGAAAAAATGGTTCGAAATCGTACTAGTTTATACAATATGGGCCAAATCGTACGATTTGGTCCGACCTGGTACGAAATCACACGAAATGGTATGAAATGGTATGAAATGGTACAAACAGGTACGAAATCGTAAGAACTGGTACGAACCCGTACAAGTTTGAACAATATGCGCCAAATCGTAAGATTTGGTCCGAATTGGTACGAAATCACACGAAATGGTATGAAATGGAACAAACAGGTACGAACTCGTACGAGTTTATACAATATGGGCCAAATCGTACGATTTGGTCCGAACTGGTACGAAATCATACGAAATGGTACAAACAGGTACGAAATCGTACGAACTAGTACGAACTCGAAAAAATGGTACGAACTCGTACGAGTATCTACAATATGGGACAAATCGTACGATTTGGTCCGAACTGGTACGAAATCCAACGAAATGGCATTAACAGTTACGAAATCGTTCGAAATGGTATGAACTAGTATGAACTCGAAAAAATTGTACGAAATCGTACCAGTTTATACAATATGGGCAAGTCGTACGATTTGGTCCGAACTGGTACGAAATCAAACGAAATGGTATGAAATGGTACTAACAGGTACGAAATCTTACGAACTGGTACGGACTCGAAAAATGGTACGAATTGGTACCAGTATATACAATACGGGCCAAATCGTACGATTTGGTCCGAACTGGTACGAAATCATACTAAATGGTATGAAATGGTCCAAACAGGTACGAAATTGTACGAACTGGTACGCACTCATAAAAAATGGTACGAACTCGTACGAGTTGGTACAATATGGGCCAAATCGTACGAACTGGTACGAACTCGAAAAAATGGTACGAGCTCGTACCAGTTTATACAATATGGGCCAAATCGTACGAACTGGTAGGAACTCGAACAAATGGTACGAACTCGTGCCAGTTTATACAATATGGGCCAAATCGTACGATTTGGTCCGAACTGGTACGAAATCATACGAAATTGTATAAAATTGTACAAACAGGTACGAAATCGTACGAACTACTCCGAATTCGAAAAAATGGTACGATATCGTACAAGTTTACACAATTAGGGCCAAATCGTACGATTTGGTGCGAACTGGTACGAAATCATACGAAATTGTATGAAATGGTACAAAAAGGTACGAAATTGTACGAACTGCTACGAATTTTAAAAAAATGGTACGAACTCGTACGAGTTGGTACAATATGGGCCAAATTGTATGATTTGGTCGAAACTAGTACGAACAGGTAGGAAAACTTACAAAATGGTATGAATAGTACGAACTCGAAAAAATGGTTCGAAATCGGACTAGTTTATACAATATGGGCCAAATCGTACGATTTGGTCCGACCTGGTACGAAATCACACGAAATGGTACGAAATGGTACAAACAGGTACGAAATCGTAAGAACTGGTACGAACCCGTACAAGTTTAAACAATATGGGCCAAATCGTATGATTTGGTCCGAACTGGTACGAAATCACTAGAAATGGTATTAACAGGTACGAAATCGTACGAAAGGGTACGAACTAGTACGAACTCAAAAAAATGGTACGAAATCGTACCAGTTTATACAATATGGGACAAATCGTACGATTTGGTCCGAACTGGTACGAAAATAAACAAAATGGTATGAAATGGAACAAACAGGTACAAAATCGTACGAACTAGTATGAACTCGTACGATTTTGTACAATATGGCCCAAATAGTACGATTTGGCCCAAACTGGTACGAAATTACATGAAATGGTACAAACTTGGACGAAATCGTACGAACTGGTACGAACTTGTACGAGTTTGCACAATATGGGCCAAATCGTATGATTTGGTCCGAACTGGTACGAAATCACTAAGAAATGGTATGAAATGGAACAAACAGGTACGAAATTGTACGAACTGGTACGAACTCGTAAAAATGGTACGAACTCGTACGAGTTGGTACAATATGGGCCAAATTGTATGATTTGGTCGAAACTAGTACGAACAGGTAGGAAATCTTACAAAATGGTATGAATAGTACGAACTCGAAAAAATGGTTCGAAATCGTACTAGTTTATACAATATGGGCCAAATCGTACGATTTGGTCCGACCTGGTACGAAATCACACGAAATGGTATGAAATGGTATGAAGTGGTACAAACAGGTACGAAATCGTAAGAACTGGTACGAACCCGTACCAGTTTGAACAATATGCGCCAAATCGTAAGATTTGGTCCGAACTGGTACGAAATCACACGAAATGGTATGAAATGGAACAAACAGGTACGAACTCGTACGAGTTTATACAATATGGGCCAAATCGTACGATTTGGTCCGAACTGGTACGAAATCATATGAAATGGTACAAACAGGTACGAAATCGTACGAACTAGTACGAACTCGAAAAAATGGTACGAACTTGTACGAGTATCTACAATATGGGACAAATCGTACGATTTGGTCCGAACTGGTACGAAATCCAACGAAATGGCATTAACAGTTACGAAATCGTTCGAAATGGTATGAACTAGTATGAACTCGAAAAAATTGTACGAAATCGTACCAGTTTATACAATATGGGCAAGTCGTACGATTTGGTCCGAACTGGTACGAAATCAAACGAAATGGTATGAAATGGTACTAACAGGTACGAAATCATACGAACTGGTACGGACTCGAAAAATGGTACGAATTGGTACCAGTATATACAATATGGGCCAAATCGTACGATTTGGTCCGAACTGGTACGAAATCATACTAAATGGTATGAATTGGTCCAAACAGGTACGAAATTGTACGAACTGGTACGCACTCATAAAAAATGGTACGAACTCGTACGAGTTGGTACAATATGGGCCAAATCGTACGAACTGGTACGAACTCGAAAAAATGGTACGAGCTCGTACCAGTTTATACAATATGGGCCAAATCGTACGAACTGGTAGGAACTCGAACAAATGGTACGAACTCGTGCCAGTTTATACAATATGGGCCAAATCGTACGATTTGGTCCGAACTGGTACGAAATCATACGAAATTGTATGAAATGGTACAAAAAGGTACGAAATTGTACGAACTGCTACGAATTTTAAAAAAATGGTACGAACTCGTACGAGTTGGTACAATATGGGCCAAATTGTATGATTTGGTCGAAACTAGTACGAACAGGTAGGAAAACTTACAAAATGGTATGAATAGTACGAACTCGAAAAAATGGTTCGAAATCGTACTAGTTTATACAATATGGGCCAAATCGTACGATTTGGTCGACCTGGTACGAAATCACACGAAATGGTATGAAATGGTACAAACAGGTACGAAATCGTAAGAACTGGTACGAACCCGTACAAGTTTAAACAATATGGGCCAAATCGTATGATTTGGTCCGAACTGGTACGAAATCACACGAAATGGTATGAAATGGAACAAACAGGTATGAACTCGTACGAGTTTATACAATATCGGCCAAATCGTACGATTTGGTCCGAACTGGTACGAAATCATACGAAATGGTACAAACAGGTACGAAATCGTACGAACTAGTACGAACTCGAAAAAATGGTACGAACTCGTGTATGTACAGTATGGGACAAATCGTACGATTTGGTCCGAACTGGTACGAAATCCAACGAAATGATATTAACAGGTACGAAATCGTACGAAATGGTATGAACTAGTATGAACTCGAAAAAATGGTACGAAATCGTACCAGTTTATACAATATGGGCCAAGTCGTACGATTTGGTCCAAACTGGTACGAAATCATACGAAATGGTATGAAATGGTACTAACAGGTACGAAATCGTACGAACTGGTACGGACTCGAGAAAATGGTACGAATTCGTACCAGTATATACAATATGGGCCAAATCGTACGATTTGGTCCGAACTGGTACGAAATCACACGAAATGGTATGAAATGGAACAAACAGGTACGGACTCGTCCGAGTATGTACAATATGGGCCAAATTGAACACTTTGGTCTGAACTAGTACGAAATCACATGAAATGGTATGAACAGGTACGAAATCGTACGAAATGGTATGAACTAGTATGAACTCGAAAAAATGGTACGAACTCGTACGAGTATGTACAATATGGGCCAAATCTTACGATTTGGTCCGAACTAGTACGAAATCCCACGAAATGGTATTAACAGGTACGAAATCGTACGAAATGGTACGAACTAGTACGAACTCAAAAAAATGGTACGAAATCGTACCAGTTTATACAATATGGGACAAATCGTACGATTTGGTCCGAACTAGTACGAAAACAAACAAAATGGTATGAAATGGAACAAACAGGTACAAAATCGTACGAACTAGTATGAACTCGTACGATTTTGTACAATATGGCCCAAATAGTACGATTTGGCCCAAACTGGTACGAAATTACATGAAATGGTACAAACTTGGACGAAATCGTACGAACTGGTACGAACTTGTACGAGTTTGCACAATATGGGCCAAATCGTACGATTTGGTCCGAACTGGTACGAAATCATACGAAATGGTACAAACAGGTACGAAATCGTACGAACTAGTACGAACTCGAAAAAACGGTACGAACTCGTACCAGTATATACAATATGGGCCAAATCGTACGATTTGGTCCGAACTGGTACGAAATAACACGAAATGGTATGAAATGGAACAAACAGGTACGAACTCGTCCGAGTATGTACAATATGGGCCAAATTGAACACTTTGGTCTGAACTAGTACGAAATCACATGAAATGGTATGAACAGGTACGAAATCGTACGAAATGGTATGAACTAGTATGAACTCGAAAAAATGGTACGAACTCGTACGAGTATGTACAATATGGGCCAAATCGTACGATTTGGTCCGAACTGGTACGAAATCCCACGAAATGGTATTAACAGGTACGAAATCGTACGAAATGGTACGAACAAGTACGAACTCAAAAAAAAGGTACGAAATCGTACCAGTTTACACAATTAGGGCCAAATCGTACGATTTGGTGCGGACTGGTACGAAATCATACGAAATGGTATGAAATGGTACAAAAAGGTACGAAATGGTACGAACTGCAACGAATTTTTAAAAAATTGTACGAACTCGTACGAGTTGGTACAATATGGGCCAAATTGTATGATTTGGTCGAAACTAGTACGAACAGGTACGAAATCAAACGAAATGGTATGAATAGTACGAACTCGAAAAAATGGTTCGAAATCGTACTAGTTTATACAATATGGGCCAAATCGTACGATTTGGTCCGACCTGGTACGAAATCACACGAAATGGTATGAAATGGTACAAACAGGTACGAAATCGTAAGAACTGGTACGAACCCGTACAAGTTTGAACAATATGGGCCAAATCGTACGATTTGGTCCGAACTGGTACGAAATCACACGAAATGGTATGAAATGGAACAAACAGGTATGAACTCGTACGAGTTTATACAATATCGGCCAAATCGTACGATTTGGTCCGAACTGGTACGAAATCATACGAAATGGTACAAACAGGTACGAAATCGTACGAACTAGTACGAACTCGAAAAAATGGTACGAACTCGTACGAGTATGTACAGTATGGGACAAATCGTACGATTTGGTCCGAACTGGTACGAAATCCAACGAAATGATATTAACAGGTACGAAATCGTACGAAATGGTATGAACTAGTATGAACTCAAAAAAATGGTACGAAATCGTACCAGTTTATACAATATGGGCCAAGTCGTACGATTTGGTCCGAACTGGTACGAAATCATACGAAATGGTATGAAATGGTACTAACAGGTACGAAATCGTACGAACTGGTACGGACTCGAGAAAATGGTACGAATTCGTACCAGTATATACAATATGGGCCAAATCGTACGATTTGGTCCGAACTGGTACGAAATCACACGAAATGGTATGAAATGGAACAAACAGGTACGGACTCGTCCGAGTATGTACAATATGGGCCAAATTGAACACTTTGGTCTGAACTAGTACGAAATCACATGAAATGGTATGAACAGGTACGAAATCGTACGAAATGGTATGAACTAGTATGAACTCGAAAAAATGGTACGAACTCGTACGAGTATGTACAATATGGGCCAAATCTTACGATTTGGTCCGAACTAGTACGAAATCACACGAAATGGTATGAAATGGAACAAACAGGTACGAACTCGTACGAGTTTATACAATATGGGCCAAATCGTACGATTTGGTCCGAACTGGTACGAAATCATACGAAATGGTACAAACAGGTACGAAATCGTACGAACTAGTACGAACTCGAAAAAATGGTACGAACTCGTACGAGTATCTACAATATGGGACAAATCGTACGATTTGGTCCGAACTGGTACGAAATCCAACGAAATGGCATTAACAGTTACGAAATCGTTCGAAATGGTATGAACTAGTATGAACTCGAAAAAATTGTACGAAATCGTACCAGTTTATACAATATGGGCCAAGTCGTACGATTTGGTCCGAACTGGTACGAAATCAAACGAAATGGTATGAAATGGTACTAACAGGTACGAAATCATACGAACTGGTACGGACTCGAAAAATGGTACGAATTGGTACCAGTATATACAATATGGGCCAAATCGTACGATTTGGTCCGAACTGGTACGAAATCATACTAAATGGTATGAAATGGTCCAAACAGGTACGAAATTGTACGAACTGGTACGCACTCATAAAAATGGTACGAACTCGTACGAGTTGGTACAATATGGGCCAAATCGTACGAACTGGTACGAACTCGAAAAAATGGTACGAGCTCGTACCAGTTTATACAATATGGGCCAAATCGTACGAACTGGTAGGAACTCGAACAAATGGTACGAACTCGTGCCAGTTTATACAATATGGGCCAAATCGTACGATTTGGTCCGAACTGGTACGAAATCATACGAAATTGTATGAAATGGTACAAACAGGTACGAAATCGTACGAACTACTCCGAATTCGAAAAAATGGTACGAAATCGTACAAGTTTACACAATTAGGGCCAAATCGTACGATTTGGTGCGAACTGGTACGAAATCATACGAAATTGTATGAAATGGTACAAAAAGGTACGAAATTGTACGAACTGCTACGAATTTTAAAAAAATGGTACGAACTCGTACGAGTTGGTACAATATGGGCCAAATTGTATGATTTGGTCGAAACTAGTACGAACAGGTAGGAAAACTTACAAAATGGTATGAATAGTACGAACTCGAAAAAATGGTTCGAAATCGTACTAGTTTATACAATATGGGCCAAATCGTACGATTTGGTCCGACCTGGTACGAAATCACACGAAATGGTATGAAATGGTACAAACAGGTACGAAATCGTAAGAACTGGTACGAACCCGTACAAGTTTAAACAATATGGGCCAAATCGTACGATTTGGTCCGAACTGGTACGAAATCACACGAAATGGTATGAAATGGAACAAACAGGTATGAACTCGTACGAGTTTATACAATATCGGCCAAATCGTACGATTTGGTCCGAACTGGTACGAAATCATACGAAATGGTACAAACAGGTACGAAATCGTACGAACTCGAAAAAATGGTACGAACTCGTGTATGTACAATATGGGACAAATCGTACGATTTGGTCCGAACTGGTACGAAATCCAACGAAATGATATTAACAGGTACGAAATCGTACGAAATGGTATGAACTAGTATGAACTCGAAAAAATGGTACGAAATCGTACCAGTTTATACAATATGGGCCAAGTCGTACGATTTGGTCCGAACTGGTACGAAATCATACGAAATGGTATGAAATGGTACTAACAGGTACGAAATCGTACGAACTGGTACGGACTCGAGAAAATGGTACGAATTCGTACCAGTATATACAATATGGGCCAAATCGTACGATTTGGTCCGAACTGGTACGAAATCACACGAAATGGTATGAAATGGAACAAACAGGTACGAACTCGTCCGAGTATGTACAATATGGGCCAAATTGAACACTTTGGTCTGAACTAGTACGAAATCACATGAAATGGTATGAACAGGTACGAAATCGTACGAAATGGTATGAACTAGTATGAACTCGAAAAAATGGTACGAACTCGTACGAGTATGTACAATATGGGCCAAATCTTACGATTTGGTCCGAACTAGTACGAAATCCCACGAAATGGTATTAACAGGTACGAAATCGTACGAAATGGTACGAACTAGTACGAACTCGAAAAAAATGGTACGAAATCGTACCAGTTTATACAATATGGGACAAATCGTACGATTTGGTCCGAACTGGTACGAAAACAAACAAAATGGTATGAAATGGAACAAACAGGTACAAAATCGTACGAACTAGTATGAACTCGTACGATTTTGTACAATATGGCCCAGATAGTACGATTTGGCCCAAACTGGTACGAAATTACATGAAATGGTACAAACTTGGACGAAATCGTACGAACTGGTACGAACTTGTACGAGTTTGCACAATATGGGCCAAATCGTACGATTTGGTCCGAACTGGTACGAAATCATACGAAATGGTATGAAATGGAACAAACAGGTACGAAATTGTACGAACTGGTACGAACTCGTAAAAAATGGTACGAACTCGTACGAGTTGGTACAATATGGGCCAAATTGTATGATTTGGTCGAAACTAGTACGAACAGGTAGGAAATCTTACAAAATGGTATGAATAGTACGAACTCGAAAAAATGGTTCGAAATCGTACTAGTTTATACAATATGGGCCAAATCGTACGATTTGGTCCGACCTGGTACGAAATCACACGAAATGGTATGAAATGGTACAAACAGGTACGAAATCGTAAGAACTGGTACGAACCCGTACAAGTTTGAACAATATGCGCCAAATCGTAAGATTTGGTCCGAACTGGTACGAAATCACACGAAATGGTATGAAATGGAACAAACAGGTACGAACTCGTACCAGTTTATACAATATGGGCCAAATCGTACGATTTGGTCCGAACTGGTACGAAATCATACGAAATGGTACAAACAGGTACGAAATCGTACGAACTAGTACGAACTCGAAAAAATGGTACGAACTCGTACGAGTATGTACAATATGGGACAAATCGTACGATTTGGTCCGAACTGGTACGAAATCCAACGAAATGGCATTAACAGTTACGAAATCGTTCGAAATGGTATGAACTAGTATGAACTCGAAAAAATGGTACGAAATCGTACCAGTTTATACAATATGGGCAAGTCGTACGATTTGGTCCGAACTGGTACGAAATCATACGAAATGGTATGAAATGGTACTAACAGGTACGAAATCGTACGAACTGGTACGGACTCGAAAAATGGTACGAACTCGTACCAGTATATACAATATGGGCCAAATCGTACGATTTGGTCCGAACTGGTACGAAATCATACTAAATGGTATGAAATGGTCCAAACAGGTACGAAATTGTACGAACTGGTACGCACTCATAAAAAATGGTACGAACTCGTACGAGTTGGTACAATATGGGCCAAATCGTACGAACTGGTACGAACTCGAAAAAATGGTACGAACTCGTACCAGTTTATACAATATGGGCCAAATCGTACGAACTGGTAGGAACTCGAACAAATGGTACGAACTCGTGCCAGTTTATACAATATGGGCCAAATCGTACGATTTGGTCCGAACTGGTACGAAATCATACGAAATTGTATGAAATGGTACAAAAAGGTACGAAATTGTACGAACTGCTACGAATTTAAAAAAAAATGGTACGAACTCGTACAAGTTGGTACAATATGGGCCAAATTGTATGATTTGGTCGAAACTAGTACGAACAGGTACGAAATCAAACGAAATGGTATAAATAGTACGAACTCGAAAAAATGGTTCGAAATCATACTAGTTTATACAATATGGGCCAAATCGTACGATTTGGTCCGACCTGGTACGAAATCACACGAAATGGTATGAAATGGTACAAACAGGGTACGAAATCGTAAGAACTGGTACGAACCCGTACAAGTTTGAAACAATATGGGCCAAATCGTATGATTTGGTCCGAACTGGTACGAAATCACACGAAATGGTATGAAATGGAACAAACAGGTATGAACTCGTACGAGTTTATACAATATCGGCCAAATCGTACGATTTGGTCCGAAGTGGTACGAAATCAGTACGAAATGGTACAAACAGGTCACGGAAATCGTCGAACTATACGAACTCGAAAAAATGGTACTAACTCGTACGAGTATGTACAACATGGGACAAATCGTACTGATTTGGGTCCGAACTGGTACGAAATCCAACGAAATGTATTAACAGGTACGAAATCGTACGAAATGGTATGAACTAGTAGTGAACTCAAAAAATGGTACGAAATCGTACCAGATTATACAATATGGGGCCAAGTCGTACGATTTGGTCCGAACTGGTACGAAATCATTACGAAATGGTATGAAATGGAACAAACAGGTAAAAACGTAAAACTGGTACGAAGTATGTCAATATGGGCAAATCGTACGATTTGGTCCGAACTGGTACGAAATCCACGAAATGTATTAACAGGTAGAAATGTCGAAATGGTAACTAGTATGAACTCGAAAAATGGTACGAAATCGTACAGTTTATACAATATGGGCCAATCGTACGATTTGGTCCGAACTGGTACGAAATCATACGAAATGGTATGAAATGGTACTAACAGGTACGAAATCGTACGAACTGGTACGGACTCGAGAAAATGGTACGAATTCGTACCAGTATATACAATATGGGCCAAATCGTACGATTTGGTCCGAACTGGTACGAAATCACACGAAATGGTATGAAATGGAACAAACAGGTACGAACTCGTCCGAGTATGTACAATATGGGCCAAATTGAACACTTTGGTCTGAACTAGTACGAAATCACATGAAATGGTATGAACAGGTACGAAATCGTACGAAATGGTATGAACTAGTATGAACTCGAAAAAATGGTACGAACTCGTACGAGTATGTACAATATGGGCCAAATCTTACGATTTGGTCCGAACTAGTACGAAATCCCACGAAATGGTATTAACAGGTACGAAATGGTACGAACTAGTACGAACTCAAAAAAATGGTACGAAATCGTACCAGTTTATACAATATGGGACAAATCGTACGATTTGGTCCGAACTGGTACGAAAACAAACAAAATGGTATGAAATGGAACAAACAGGTACAAAATCGTACGAACTAGTATGAACTCGTACGATTTTGTACAATATGGCCCAGATAGTACGATTTGGCCCAAACTGGTACGAAATTACATGAAATGGTACAAACTTGGACGAAATCGTACGAACTGGTACGAACTTGTACGAGTTTGCACAATATGGGCCAAATCGTACGATTTGGTCCGAACTGGTACGAAATCATAGGAAATGGTATGAAATGGAACAAACAGGTACGAAATTGTACGAACTGGTACGAACTCGTAAAAAATGGTACGAACTCGTACGAGTTGGTACAATATGGGCCAAATTGTATGATTTGGTCGAAACTAGTACGAACAGGTAGGAAATCTTACAAAATGGTATGAATAGTACGAACTCGAAAAAATGGTTCGAAATCGTACTAGTTTATACAATATGGGCCAAATCGTACGATTTGGTCCGACCTGGTACGAAATCACACGAAATGGTATGAAATGGTACAAACAGGTACGAAATCGTAAGAACTGGTACGAACCCGTACAAGTTTGAACAATATGCGCCAAATCGTAAGATTTGGTCCGAACTGGTACGAAATCACACGAAATGGTATGAAATGGAACAAACAGGTACGAACTCGTACGAGTTTATACAATATGGGCCAAATCGTACGATTTGGTCCGAACTGGTACGAAATCATACGAAATGGTACAAACAGGTACGAAATCGTACGACCTAGTACGAACTCGAAAAAATGGTACGAACTCGTACGAGTATCTACAATATGGGACAAATCGTACGATTTGGTCCGAACTGGTACGAAATCCAACGAAATGGCATTAACAGTTACGAAATCGTTCGAAATGGTATGAACTAGTATGAACTCGAAAAAATTGTACGAAATCGTACCAGTTTATACAATATGGGCAAGTCGTACGATTTGGTCCGAACTGGTACGAAATCAAACGAAATGGTATGAAATGGTACTAACAGGTACGAAATCTTACGAACTGGTACGGACTCGAAAAATGGTACGAATTGGTACCAGTATATACAATATGGGCCAAATCGTACGATTTGGTCCGAACTGGTACGAAATCATACTAAATGGTATGAAATGGTCCAAACAGGTACGAAATTGTACGAACTGGTACGCACTCATAAAAAATGGTACGAACTCGTACGAGTTGGTACAATATGGGCCAAATCGTACGAACTGGTACGAACTCGAAAAAATGGTACGAGCTCGTACCAGTTTATACAATATGGGCCAAATCGTACGAACTGGTAGGAACTCGAACAAATGGTACGAACTCGTGCCAGTTTATACAATATGGGCCAAATCGTACGATTTGGTGCGAACTGGTACGAAATCATACGAAATTGTATGAAATGGTACAAAAAGGTACGAAATTGTACGAACTGCTACGAATTTTAAAAAAATGGTACGAACTCGTACGAGTTGGTACAATATGGGCCAAATTGTATGATTTGGTCGAAACTAGTACGAACAGGTAGGAAAACTTACAAAATGGTATGAATAGTACGAACTCGAAAAAATGGTTCGAAATCGTACTAGTTTATACAATATGGGCCAAATCGTACGATTTGGTCCGACCTGGTACGAAATCACACGAAATGGTATGAAATGGTACAAACAGGTACGAAATCGTAAGAACTGGTACGAACCCGTACAAGTTTAAACAATATGGGCCAAATCGTATGATTTGGTCCGAACTGGTACGAAATCACACGAAATGGTATGAAATGGAACAAACAGGTATGAACTCGTACGAGTTTATACAATATCGGCCAAATCGTACGATTTGGTCCGAACTGGTACGAAATCATACGAAATGGTACAAACAGGTACGAAGTCGTATGAACTCGAAAAAATGGTACGAACTCGTGTATGTACAATGTGGGACAAATCGTACGATTTGGTCCGAACTGGTACGAAATCCAACGAAATGATATTAACAGGTACGAAATCGTACGAAATGGTATGAACTAGTACGAACTCGAAAAAATGGTACGAAATCGTACCAGTTTATACAATATGGGCCAAGTCGTACGATTTGGTCCGAACTGGTACGAAATCATACGAAATGGTATGAAATGGTACTAACAGGTACGAAATCGTACGAACTGGTACGGACTCGAGAAAATGGTACGAATTCGTACCAGTATATACAATATGGGCCAAATCGTACGATTTGGTCCGAACTGGTACGAAATCACACGAAATGGTATGAAATGGAACAAACAGGTACGAAATCGTCCGAGTATGTACAATATGGGCCAAATTGAACACTTTGGTCAGAACTAGTACGAAATCACATGAAATGGTATGAACAGGTACGAAATCGTACGAAATGGTATGAACTAGTATGAACTCGAAAAAATGGTACGAACTCGTACGAGTATGTACAATATGGGCCAAATCTTACGATTTGGTCCTAACTAGTACGAAATCCCACGAAATGGTATTAACAGGTACGAAATCGTACGAACTAGTACGAACTCAAAAAAATGGTACGAAATCGTACCAGTTTATACAATATGGGACAAATCGTACGATTTGGTCCGAACTGGTACGAAAATAAACAAAATGGTATGAAATGGAACAAACAGGTACAAAATCGTACGAACTAGTATGAACTCGTACGATTTTGTACAATATGGCCCAGATAGTACGATTTGGCCCAAACTGGTACGAAATTACATGAAATGGTACAAACTTGGACGAAATCGTACGAACTGGTACGAACTTGTACGAGTTTGCACAATATGGGCCAAATCGTATGATTTGGTCCGAACTGGTACGAAATCATAAAAAATGGTATGAAATGGAACAAACAGGTACGAAATTGTACGAACTGGTACGAACTCGTAAAAAATGGTACGAACTCGTACGAGTTGGTACAATATGGGCCAAATTGTATGATTTGGTCGAAACTAGTACGAACAGGTAGGAAATCTTACAAAATGGTATGAATAGTACGAACTCGAAAAAATGGTTCGAAATCGTACTAGTTTATACAATATGGGCCAAATCGTACGATTTGGTCCGACCTG
>JAZGSX010000108.1:0-42227 GCA_039519185.1 Astragalus membranaceus
ACCAAATCGTACGATTTTGCCCTTATTGTATAAACTGGTACGATTTCGTACCATTTTTCGAGTTCGTAGTAGTTCATACCACTTCGTACAATTCGTACCTATTCATACCATTTCGTTTGATTTCGTACCAGTTCGGAACAAATTGTACGATTTGGCCCATATTGTACATACTCGTACGAGTTCGTACCATTTTTTTGAAGTTGTACCAGTTCGTACGATTTCGTACCTGTTTGTACCATCTCATACCATTTCGTGTGATTTCGTACCAGTTCAGAACAAATTGTACGATTTGGCCCATATTGTACGTACTCGTACGAGTTCGCACCTTTTTTTGAAGTTGTACAGTTCGTACGATTTCCTACCTGTTTGTTCCATCTCATTACCATTTCGTGTGATTTCGTACCAGTTCGGACCAAATCGTACGATTTGGCCCATATTATAAAAAACTTGTACGGGTTCGTACCAGTTCGTACGATTTCGTACCTGTTTGTACAATATCATACCATTTCGTGTGATTTCGTACCAGGTCGGACCAAATCATACAATTTGGCCCATATTGTTATAAACTAGTACGATTTCGAATCATTTTTCGAGTTCGTACTAGATTCGACCAAATCGTACAATTTGGCCGATATTGTACCTACTCGTACGAGTTCGTCCCAGTTCGTACAATTTCGTACTGTTTGTACCATTTCATAACATTTCATACCAGTTCGGACCAAATCGTACGATTTGGCCCTTATTGTATAAAACTGGTACGATTTCGTACCATTTTTTCGAGTTCGTAGTAGTTCATACCACTTCGTCCATTTCGTACCTATTCATACCATTTCGTGTGATCTCGTACCAGTTCGGAACAAATTGTACGATTTGGCCCATATTGTACATACTCGTACGAGTTCGTACCATTTTTTCAAAGTTATACCAGTTCGTACGATTTCGTACCTGTTTGTACCATTTCATACCAGTTCGGAGGAAATCGTACGATTTGGCCCATATTGTAATATACTCGTACGAGTTCGTACCATTTTTTGAGTTCGTACCCGTTTGTACGATTTCCTACCTGTTTGTACCATTTCATACCATTTTGTGTGATTTCGTACCAGTTCGGACCAAATCGTACGATTTATCCCATTTGTATAAACTGGTACGATTTCGAACCATTTTTTTGAGTTCGTACAAGTTCATACCATTTTGTACGATTCCGTACCTGTTCGTACCACTTCGGACCAAATCGTACTATTTGGCCGTATTGTACAAACTCGTACGAGTTCATACCATTTCGTACGATTTCGTATCTGTTCATACCATTTCATGTGATTTCGTACCAGTTTGGAGCAAATTGTACAATTTGGCCCATATTGTACATACTCGTACGGGTTCGTACGCATTTCGTACCTGTTTGTTCCATTTCACACCATTTCGTGTGATTTTGTACCAGTTCGGACCAAATCGTACGATTTGGCCCATATTGTAAAAACTTGTACGGGTTCGTACCAGTTTGTACGATTTCGTACCTGTTTGTACAATTTCATACCATTTCGTGTGATTTCGGACCAGGTCGGACCAAATCTTACGATTTGGCCCATATTGTTAAACTAGTACGATTTCGAACCATTTTTCGGGTTCGTACTAGTTTCGACCAAATCGAACAATTTGGCCCATATTGTACCAACTCGTACGAGTTCGTACCAGTTCGGACCAAATCGTACGATTTTGCCCTTATTGTATAAACTGGTATGATTTCGTACCATTTTTACGAGTTCGTAGTAGTTCATACCACTTCGTACCAATTCGTACCTATTCATACCATTTCGTTTGATTTCGTACAGTTCGGAACAAATTGTACGATTTGGCCCATATTGTACATACTCGTACGAGTTCGTACCATTTTTTAAAGTTGTACCAGTTCGTACGATTTCGTACCTGTTTGTACCATCTCATACCATTTCGTGTGATTTCGTACCAGTTCAGAACAAATTGTACGATTTGGCCCATATTGTACGTACTCGTACGAGTTCGCACCATTTTTTTGAAGTTGCACCAGTTCGTACGATTTCCTACCTGTTTGTTCCATCTCATACCATTTCGTGTGATTTCGTACCAGTTCGGACCAAATCGTACGATTTGGCCCATATTATAAAAACTTGTACGGGTTCGTACCAGTTCGTACGATTTCGTACCTGTTTGTACAATATCATACCATTTCGTGTGATTTCGTACCAGGTCGGACCAAATCATACAATTTGGCCCATATTGTATAAACTAGTACGATTTCGAATCATTTTTTCGAGTTCGTACTAGATTCGACCAAATCGTACAATTTGGCCGATATTGTACCAACTCGTACGAGTCGTCGAGTTCGTCCCAGTTCGTACAATTTCGTACCTGTTTGTACCATTTCATAACATTTCATACCAGTTCGGACCAAATCGTACGATTTGGCCCTTATTGTATAAACTGGTACGATTTCGTACCATTTTTTCGAGTTCGTAGTAGTTCATACCACTTCGTACCATTTCGTACCTATTCATACCATTTCGTGTGATCTCGTACCAGTTCGGAACAAATTGTACGATTTGGCCCATATTGTACATACTCGTACGAGTTCGTACCATTTTTTCAAAGTTATACCAGTTCGTACGATTTCGTACCTGTTTGTACCATTTCATACCAGTTCGGAGGAAATCGTACGATTTGGCCCATATTGTACATACTCGTACGAGTTCGTACCATTTTTTGAGTTCGTACCCGTTTGTACGATTTCCTACCTGTTTGTACCATTTCATACCATTTTGTGTGATTTCGTACCAGTTCGGACCAAATCGTACGATTTATCCCATATTGTATAAACTGGTACGATTTCGAACCATTTTTTTGAGTTCGTACAAGATCATACCATTTTGTACGATTCCGTACCTGTTCGTACCACTTCGGACCAAATCGTACTATTTGGCCCGTATTGTACAAACTCGTACGAGTTCATACCATTTCGTACGATTTCGTATCTTTTCATACCATTTCATGTGATTTCGTACCAGTTTGGAGCAAATTGTACAATTTGGCCATATTGTACATACTCGAACGGGTTCGTACGATTTCGTACTGTTTGTTCCATTTCACACCATTTCGTGTGATTTTGTACCAGTTGGACCAAATCGTACGATTTGGCCCATATTGTAAAACTTGTACGGGTTCGTACCAGTTGTACGATTTCGTACCTGTTTGTACAATTTCATACCATTTCGTGTGATTTCGGACCAGGTCGGACCAAATCTTACGATTTGGCCCATATTGTATAAACTAGTACGATTTCGAACCATTTTTCCGGGTTCGTACTAGTTTCGACCAAATCGAACAATTTGGCCCATATTGTACCAACTCGTACGAGTTCGTACCAGTTCGGACCAAATCGTACGATTTTGCCCTTATTGTATAAAACTGGTACGATTTCGTACCATTTTTTCGAGTTCGTAGTAGTTCATACCACTTCGTACCAATTCGTACCTATTCATACCATTTCGTTTGATTTCGTACCAGTTCGGAACAAATTGTACGATTTGGCCCATATTGTACATACTTCGTACGAGTTCGTACCATTTTTTTAAAGTTGTACCAGTTCGTACGATTTCGTACCTGTTTGTACCATCTCATACCATTTCGTGTGATTTCGTACCAGTTCAGAACAAATTGTACGATTTGGCCCATATTGTACGTACTCGTACGAGTTCGCACCATTTTTTTGAAGTTGTACAGTTCGTACGATTTCCTACCTGTTTGTTCCATCTCATACCATTTCGTGTGATTTCGTACCAGTTCGGACCAATCGTACGATTTGGCCCATATTATAAAAACTTGTACGGGTTCGTACCAGTTCGTACGATTTCGTACCTGTTTGTACAATATCATACCATTTCGTGTGATTTCGTACCAGGTCGGACCAAATCATACAATTTGGCCCATATTGTTAAACTAGTACGATTTCGAATCATTTTTTCGAGTTCGTACTAGTTCGACCAAATCGTACAATTTGGCCGATATTGTACCAACTCGTACGAGTTCGTACGAGTTCGTCCCAGTTCGTACAATTTCGTACCTGTTTGTACCATTTCATAACATTTCATACAGTTCGGACCAAATCGTACGATTTGGCCCTTATTGTATAAACTGGTACGATTTCGTACCATTTTTTCGAGTTCGTAGTAGTTCATACCACTTCGTACCATTTCGTACCTATTCATACCATTTCGTGTGATCTCGTACCAGTTCGGAACAAATTGTACGATTTGGCC
Source organism: Astragalus membranaceus (assembly GCA_039519185.1). Classification (NCBI taxonomy): domain Eukaryota; kingdom Viridiplantae; phylum Streptophyta; class Magnoliopsida; order Fabales; family Fabaceae; genus Astragalus; species Astragalus membranaceus. The sequence goes on from JAZGSX010000108.1 coordinate 4,293, forward strand.
CATATTGTACATACTCGTACGAGTTCGTACCATTTTTTCAAAGTTATACCAGTTCGTACGATTTCGTACCTGTTTGTACCATTTCATACCAGTTCGGAGGAAATCGTACGACTTGGCCCATATTGTACATACTCGTACGAGTTCGTACCTTTTTTTGAGTTTGTACCCGTTTGTACGATTTCCTACCTGTTTGTACCATTTCATACCATTTTGTGTGATTTCGTACCAGTTCGGACCAAATCGTACGATTTATCCCATATTGTATAAACTGGTACGATTTCGAACCATTTTTTTGAGTTCGTACAAGTTCATACCATTTTGTACGATTCCGTACCTGTTCGTACCACTTCGGACCAAATCGTACTATTTGGCCCGTATTGTACAAACTCGTACGAGTTCATACCATTTCGTACGATTTCGTATCTTTTCATACCATTTCATGTGATTTCGTACCAGTTTGGAGCAAATTGTACAATTTGGCCGATATTGTACATACTCGTACGGGTTCGTACGATTTCGTACCTGTTTGTTCCATTTCACACCATTTCGTGTGATTTGTGTACCAGTTCGGACCAAATCGTACGATTTGGCCCATATTGTAAAAACTTGTACGGGTTCGTACCAGTTTGTACGATTTCGTACCTGTTTGTACAATTTCATACCATTTCGTGTGATTTCGGACCAGGTCGGACCAAATCTTACGATTTGGCCCATATTGTATAAACTAGTACGATTTCGAACCATTTTTTCGGGTTCGTACTAGTTTCGACCAAATCGAACAATTTGGCCCATATTGTACCAACTCGTACGAGTTCGTACCAGTTCGGACCAAATCGTACGATTTTGCCCTTATTGTATAAACTGGTACGATTTCGTACCATTTTTTCGAGTTCGTAGTAGTTCATACCACTTCGTACCAATTCGTACCTATTCATACCATTTCGTTTGATTTCGTACCAGTTCGGAACAAATTGTACGATTTGGCCCATATTGTACATACTCGTACGAGTTCGTACCATTTTTTTAAAGTTGTACCAGTTCGTACGATTTCGTACCTGTTTGTACCATCTCATACCATTTCGTGTGATTTCGTACCAGTTCAGAACAAATTGTACGATTTGGCCCATATTGTACGTACTCGTACGAGTTCGCACCTTTTTTGAAGTTGTACCAGTTCGTACGATTTCCTACCTGTTTGTTCCATCTCATACCATTTCGTGTGATTTCGTACCAGTTCGGACCAAATCGTACGATTTGGCCCATATTATAAAAACTTGTACGGGTTCGTACCAGTTCGTACGATTTCGTACCTGTTTGTACAATATCATACCATTTCGTGTGATTTCGTACCAGGTCGGACCAAATCATACAATTTGGCCCATATTGTATAAACTAGTACGATTTCGAATCATTTTTTCGAGTTCGTACTAGATTCGACCAAATCGTACAATTTGGCCGATATTGTACCAACTCGTACGAGTTCGTACGAGTTCGTCCCAGTTCGTACAATTTCGTACCTGTTTGTACCATTTCATAACATTTCATACAGTTCGGACCAAATCGTACGATTTGGCCCTTATTGTATAAACTGGTACGATTTCGTACCATTTTTTCGAGTTCGTAGTAGTTCATACCACTTCGTACCATTTCGTACCTATTCATACCATTTCGTGTGATCTCGTACCAGTTCGGAACAAATTGTACGATTTGGCCCATATTGTACATACTCGTACGAGTTCGTACCATTTTTTCAAAGTTATACCAGTTCGTACGATTTCGTACCTGTTTGTACCATTTCATACCAGTTCGGAGGAAATCGTACGATTTGGCCCATATTGTACATACTCGTACGAGTTCGTACCATTTTTTGAGTTCGTACCCGTTTGTACGATTTCCTACCTGTTTGTACCATTTCATACCATTTTGTGTGATTTCGTACCAGTTCGGACCAAATCGTACGATTTATCCCATATTGTATAAACTGGTACGATTTCGAACCATTTTTTTGAGTTCGTACAAGTTCATACCATTTTGTACGATTCCGTACCTGTTCGTACCACTTCGGACCAAATCGTACTATTTGGCCCGTATTGTACAAACTCGTACGAGTTCATACCATTTCGTACGATTTCGTATCTGTTCATACCATTTCATGTGATTTCGTACCAGTTTGGAGCAAATTGTACAATTTGGCCCATATTGTACATACTCGTACGGGTTCGTACGATTTCGTACCTGTTTGTTCCATTTCACACCATTTCGTGTGATTTTGTACCAGTTCGGACCAAATCGTACGATTTGGCCCATATTGTAAAAACTTGTACGGGTTCGTACCAGTTTGTACGATTTCGTACCTGTTTGTACAATTTCATACCATTTCGTGTGATTTCGGACCAGGTCGGACCAAATCTTACGATTTGGCCCATATTGTATAAACTAGTACGATTTCGAACCATTTTTCGGGTTCGTACTAGTTTCGACCAAATCGAACAATTTGGCCCATATTGTACCAACTCGTACGAGTTCGTACCAGTTCGGACCAAATCGTACGATTTTGCCCTTATTGTATAAACTGGTACAATTTCGTACCATTTTTTCGAGTTCGTAGTAGTTCATACCACTTCGTACCAATTCGTACCTATTCATACCATTTCGTTTGATTTCGTACCAGTTCGGAACAAATTGTACGATTTGGCCCATATTGTACATACTCGTACGAGTTCGTACCATTTTTTTAAAGTTGTACCAGTTCGTACGATTTTGTACCTGTTTGTACCATCTCATACCATTTCGTGTGATTTCGTACCAGTTCAGAACAAATTGTACGATTTGGCCCATATTGTACGTACTCGTACGAGTTCGCACCATTTTTTGAAGTTGTACCAGTTCGTACGATTTCCTACCTGTTTGTTCCATCTCATACCATTTCGTGTGATTTCGTACCAGTTCGGACCAAATCGTACGATTTGGCCCATATTATAAAAACTTGTACGGGTTCGTACCAGTTCGTACGATTTCGTACCTGTTTGTACAATATCATACCATTTCGTGTGATTTCGTACCAGGTCGGACCAAATCATACAATTTGGCCCATATTGTATAAACTAGTACGATTTCGAATCATTTTTTCGAGTTCGTACTAGATTCGACCAAATCGTACAATTTGGCCGATATTGTACCAACTCGTACGAGTTCGTACGAGTTCGTCCCAGTTCGTACAATTTCGTACCTGTTTGTACCATTTCATAACATTTCATACCAGTTCGGACCAAATCGTACGATTTGGCCCTTATTGTATAAACTGGTACGATTTCGTACCATTTTTTCGAGTTCGTAGTAGTTCATACCACTTCGTACCATTTCGTACCTATTCATACCATTTCGTGTGATCTCGTACCAGTTCGGAACAAATTGTACGATTTGGCCCATATTGTACATACTCGTACGAGTTCGTACCATTTTTTCAAAGTTATACCAGTTCGTACGATTTCGTACCTGTTTGTACCATTTCATACCAGTTCGGAGGAAATCGTACGATTTGGCCCATATTGTACATACTCGTACGAGTTCGTACCATTTTTTGAGTTCGTACCCGTTTGTACGATTTCCTACCTGTTTGTACCATTTCATACCATTTTGTGTGATTTCGTACCAGTTCGGACCAAATCGTACGATTTATCCCATATTGTATAAACTGGTACGATTTCGAACCATTTTTTTGAGTTCGTACAAGTTCATACCATTTTGTACGATTCCGTACCTGTTCGTACCACTTCGGACCAAATCGTACTATTTGGCCCGTATTGTACAAACTCGTACGAGTTCATACCATTTCGTACGATTTCGTATCTTTTCATACCATTTCATGTGATTTCGTACCAGTTTGGAGCAAATTGTACAATTTGGCCATATTGTACATACTCGTACGGGTTCGTACGATTTCGTACCTGTTTGTTCCATTTCACACCATTTCGTGTGATTTTGTACCAGTTCGGACCAAATCGTACGATTTGGCCCATATTGTAAAAACTTGTACGGGTTCGTACCAGTTTGTACGATTTCGTACCTGTTTGTACAATTTCATACCATTTCGTGTGATTTCGGACCAGGTCGGACCAAATCTTACGATTTGGCCCATATTGTATAAACTAGTACGATTTCGAACCATTTTTCCGGGTTCGTACTAGTTTCGACCAAATCGAACAATTTGGCCCATATTGTACCAACTCGTACGAGTTCGTACCAGTTCGGACCAAATCGTACGATTTTGCCCTTATTGTATAAACTGGTACGATTTCGTACCATTTTTTCGAGTTCGTAGTAGTTCATACCACTTCGTACCAATTCGTACCTATTCATACCATTTCGTTTGATTTCGTACCAGTTCGGAACAAATTGTACGATTTGGCCCATATTGTACATACTCGTACGAGTTCGTACCATTTTTTTAAAGTTGTACCAGTTCGTACGATTTCGTACCTGTTTGTACCATCTCATACCATTTCGTGTGATTTCGTACCAGGTTTCAGAACAAATTGTACGATTTGGCCCATATTGTACGTACTCGTACGAGTTCGCACCATTTTTTTGAAGTTGTACCAGTTCGTACGATTTCCTACCTGTTTGTTCCATCTCATACCATTTCGTGTGATTTCGTACCAGTTCGGACCAAATCGTACGATTTGGCCCATATTATAAAAACTTGTACGGGTTCGTACCAGTTCGTACGATTTCGTACCTGTTTGTACAATATCATACCATTTCGTGTGATTTCGTACCAGGTCGGACCAAATCATACAATTTGGCCCATATTGTATAAACTAGTACGATTTCGAATCATTTTTTCGAGGTTCGTACTAGATTCGACCAAATCGTACAATTTGGCCGATATTGTACCAACTCGTACGAGTTCGTACGAGTTCGTCCCAGTTCGTACAATTTCGTACCTGTTTGTACCATTTCATAACATTTCATACCAGTTCGGACCAAATCGTACGATTTGGCCCTTATTGTATAAACTGGTACGATTTCGTACCATTTTTTCGAGTTCGTAGTAGTTCATACCACTTCGTACCATTTCGTACCTATTCATACCATTTCGTGTGATCTCGTACCAGTTCGGAACAAATTGTACGATTTGGCCCATATTGTACATACTCGTACGAGTTCGTACCATTTTTTCAAAGTTATACCAGTTCGTACGATTTCGTACCTGTTTGTACCATTTCATACCAGTTCGGAGGAAATCGTACGATTTGGCCCATATTGTACATACTCGTACGAGTTCGTACCATTTTTTGAGTTCGTACCCGTTTGTACGATTTCCTACCTGTTTGTACCATTTCATACCATTTTGTGTGATTTCGTACCAGTTCGGACCAAATCGTACGATTTATCCCATATTGTATAAACTGGTACGATTTCGAACCATTTTTTTGAGTTCGTACAAGTTCATACCATTTTGTACGATTCCGTACCTGTTCGTACCACTTCGGACCAAATCGTACTATTTGGCCCGTATTGTACAAACTCGTACGAGTTCATACCATTTCGTACGATTTCGTATCTGTTCATACCATTTCATGTGATTTCGTACCAGTTTGGAGCAAATTGTACAATTTGGCCCATATTGTACATACTCGTACGGGTTCGTACGATTTCGTACCTGTTTGTTCCATTTCACACCATTTCGTGTGATTTTGTACCAGTTCGGACCAAATCGTACGATTTGGCCCATATTGTAAAAACTTGTACGGGTTCGTACCAGTTTGTACGATTTCGTACCTGTTTGTACAATTTCATACCATTTCGTGTGATTTCGGACCAGGTCGGACCAAATCTTACGATTTGGCCCATATTGTATAAACTAGTACGATTTCGAACCATTTTTCCGGGTTCGTACTAGTTTCGACCAAATCGAACAATTTGGCCCATATTGTACCAACTCGTACGAGTTCGTACCAGTTCGGACCAAATCGTACGATTTTGCCCTTATTGTATAAACTGGTACGATTTCGTACCATTTTTTCGAGTTCGTAGTAGTTCATACCACTTCGTACCAATTCGTACCTATTCATACCATTTCGTTTGATTTCGTACCAGTTCGGAACAAATTGTACGATTTGGCCCATATTGTACATACTCGTACGAGTTCGTACCATTTTTTTAAAGTTGTACCAGTTCGTACGATTTCGTACCTGTTTGTACCATCTCATACCATTTCGTGTGATTTCGTACCAGTTCAGAACAAATTGTACGATTTGGCCCATATTGTACGTACTCGTACGAGTTCGCACCATTTTTTTGAAGTTGTACCAGTTCGTACGATTTCCTACCTGTTTGTTCCATCTCATACCATTTCGTGTGATTTCGTACCAGTTCGGACCAAATCGTACGATTTGGCCCATATTATAAAAACTTGTACGGGTTCGTACCAGTTCGTACGATTTCGTACCTGTTTGTACAATATCATACCATTTCGTGTGATTTCGTACCAGGTCGGACCAAATCATACAATTTGGCCCATATTGTATAAACTAGTACGATTTCGAATCATTTTTCGAGTTCGTACTAGATTCGACCAAATCGTACAATTTGGCCGATATTGTACCAACTCGTACGAGTTCGTACGAGTTCGTCCCAGTTCGTACAATTTCGTACCTGTTTGTACCATTTCATAACATTTCATACCAGTTCGGACCAAATCGTACGATTTGGCCCTTATTGTATAAACTGGTACGATTTCGTACCATTTTTTCGAGTTCGTAGTAGTTCATACCACTTCGTACCATTTCGTACCTATTCATACCATTTCGTGTGATCTCGTACCAGTTCGGAACAAATTGTACGATTTGGCCCATATTGTACATACTCGTACGAGTTCGTACCATTTTTTCAAAGTTATACCAGTTCGTACGATTTCGTACCTGTTTGTACCATTTCATACCAGTTCGGAGGAAATCGTACGATTTGGCCCATATTGTACATACTCGTACGAGTTCGTACCATTTTTTGAGTTCGTACCCGTTTGTACGATTTCCTACCTGTTTGTACCATTTCATACCATTTTGTGTGATTTCGTACCAGTTCGGACCAAATCGTACGATTTATCCCATATTGTATAAACTGGTACGATTTCGAACCATTTTTTTGAGTTCGTACAAGTTCATACCATTTTGTACGATTCCATACCTGTTCGTACCACTTCGGACCAAATCGTACTATTTGGCCCGTATTGTACAAACTCGTACGAGTTCATACCATTTCGTACGATTTCGTATCTGTTCATACCATTTCATGTGATTTCGTACCAGTTTGGAGCAAATTGTACAATTTGGCCCATATTGTACATACTCGTACGGGTTCGTACGATTTCGTACCTGTTTGTTCCATTTCACACCATTTCGTGTGATTTTGTACCAGTTCGGACCAAATCGTACGATTTGGCCCATATTGTAAAAACTTGTACGGGTTCGTACCAGTTTGTACGATTTCGTACCTGTTTTTACAATTTCGTACCATTTCGTGTGATTTTGGACCAGGTCGGACCAAATCTTACGATTTGGCCCATATTGTATAAACTAGTACGATTTCGAACCATTTTTCCGGGTTCGTACTAGTTTCGACCAAATCGAACAATTTGGCCCATATTGTACCAACTCGTACGAGTTCGTACCAGTTCGGACCAAATCGTACGATTTGGCCCTTATTGTATAAACTGGTACGATTTCGTACCATTTTTTCGAGTTCGTAGTAGTTCATACCACTTCGTACCAATTCGTACCTATTCATACCATTTCGTTTGATTTCGTACCAGTTCGGAACAAATTGTACGACTTGGCCCATATTGTACATTCTCGTACGAGTTCGTACCATTTTTTTAAAGTTTGTACCAGTCGTACGATTTCGTACCTGTTTGTACCATCTCATACCATTTCGTGTGATTTCGTACCAGTTCAGAACAAATTGTACGATTTGGCCCATATTGTACGTACTCGTACGAGTTTCGCACCCATTTTTTTGAAGTTGTACCAGTTCGTACGATTTCCTACCTGTTTGTTTCCATCTCATACCATTTCGTGTGATTTCGTACCAGTTCGGACCAAATCGTACGATTTGGCCCATATTATAAAAACTTGTACGGGTTCGTACCAGTTCGTACGATTTCGTACCTGTTTGTACAATATCATACCATTTCGTGTGATTTCGTACCAGGTCGGACCAAATCAAACAATTTGGCCCATATTATATAAACTAGTACGATTTCGAATCATTTTTTCGAGTTCGTACTAGATTCGACCAAATCGTACAATTTGGCCGATATTGTACCAACTCGTACGAGTTCGTACGAGTTCGTCCCAGTTCGTACAATTTCGTACCTGTTTGTACCATTTCATAATATTTCGTACCAGTTCGGACCAAATCGTACGATTTGGCCCTTATTGTATAAACTGGTACGATTTCGTACCATTTTTTCGAGTTCGTAGTAGTTCATACCACTTCGTACCATTTCGTACCTATTCACACCATTTCGTGTGATCTGGTACCAGTTCGGAACAAATTGTACGATTTGGCCCATATTGTACATTTTCGTACGAGTTCGTACCATTTTTTCAAAGTTATACCAGTTCGTACGATTTCGTACCTGTTTGTACCATTTCATACCAGTTCGGAGGAAATCGTACGATTTGGCCCATATTGTACATACTCGTACGAGTTCGTACCATTTTTTGAGTTCGTACCCGTTTGTACGATTTCCTACCTGTTTGTACCATTTCATACCATTTTGTGTGATTTCGTACCAGTTCGGACCAAATCGTACGATTTATCCCATATTGTATAAACTGGTACGATTTCGAACCATTTTTTTGAGTTCGTACAAGTTCATACCATTTTGTACGATTCCATACCTGTTCGTACCACTTCGGACCAAATCGTACTATTTGGCCCGTATTGTACAAACTCGTACGAGTTCATACCATTTCGTACGATTTCGTATCTGTTCATACCATTCATGTGATTTCGTACCAGTTTGGAGCAAATTGTACAATTTGGCCCATATTGTACATACTCGTACGGGTTCGTACGATTTCGTACCTGTTTGTTCCATTTCACACCATTTCGTGTGATTTTGTACCAGTTCGGACCAAATCGTACGATTTGGCCCATATTGTAAAAACTTGTACGGGTTCGTACCAGTTTGTACGATTTCGTACCTGTTTGTACAATTTCGTACCATTTCGTGTGATTTTGGACCAGGTCGGACCAAATCTTACGATTTGGCCCATATTGTATAAACTAGTACGATTTCGAACCATTTTTCCGGGTTCGTACTAGTTTCGACCAAATCGAAAAATTTGGCCCATATTGTACCAACTCGTACGAGTTCGTACCAGTTCGGACCAAATCGTACGATTTGGCCCTTATTGTATAAACTGGTACGATTTCGTACCATTTTTTCGAGTTCGTAGTAGTTCATACCACTTCGTACCAATTCGTACCTATTCATACCATTTCGTTTGATTTCGTACCAGTTCGGAACAAATTGTACGATTTGGCCCATATTGTACATTCTCGTACGAGTTCGTACCATTTTTTTAAAGTTGTACCAGTTCGTACGATTTCGTACCTGTTTGTACCATCTCATACCATTTCGTGTGATTTCGTACCAGTTCAGAACAAATTGTACGATTTGGCCCATATTGTACGTACTCGTACGAGTTCGCACCATTTTTTTGAAGTTGTACCAGTTCGTACGATTTCCTACCTGTTTGTTCCATCTCATACCATTTCGTGTGATTTCGTACCAGTTCGGACCAAATCGTACGATTTGGCCCATATTATAAAAACTTGTACGGGTTCGTACCAGTTCGTACGATTTCGTACCTGTTTGTACAATATCATACCATTTCGTGTGATTTCGTACCAGGTCGGACCAAATCATACAATTTGGCCCATATTGTATAAACTAGTACGATTTCGAATCATTTTTTCGAGTTCGTACTAGATTCGACCAAATCGTACAATTTGGCCGATATTGTACAACTCGTACGAGTTCGTACGAGTTCGTCCCAGTTCGTACAATTTCGTACCTGTTTGTACCATTTCATAACATTTCATACCAGTTCGGACCAAATCGTACGATTTGGCCCTTATTGTATAAACTGGTACGATTTCGTACCATTTTTCGAGTTCGTAGTAGTTCATACCACTTCGTACCATTTCGTACCTATTCATACCATTTCGTGTGATTCGTACCAGTTCGGAACAAATTGTACGATTTGGCCCATATTGTACATACTCGTACGAGTTCGTACCATTTTTTCAAAGTTATACCAGTTCGTACGATTTCGTACCTGTTTGTACCATTTCATACCAGTTCGGAGGAAATCGTACGATTTGGCCCATATTGTACATACTCGTACGAGTTCGTACCATTTTTTTGAGTTCGTACCCGTTTGTACGATTTCCTACCTGTTTGTACCATTTCATACCATTTTGTGTGATTTCGTACCAGTTCGGACCAAATCGTACGATTTATCCCATATTGTATAAACTGGTACGATTTCGAACCATTTTTTTGAGTTCGTACAAGTTCATACCATTTTGTGATTCCGTACCTGTTCGTACCACTTCGGAAATCGTACTATTTGGCCCGTATTGTACAAACTCGTACGAGTTCATACCATTTCGTACGATTTCGTATCTGTTCATACCATTTCATGTGATTTCGTACCAGTTTGGAGCAAATTGTACAATTTGGCCCATATTGTACATACTCGTACGGGTTCGTACGCTTTCGTACCTGTTTGTTCCATTTCACACCTTTTCGTGTGATTTTGTACCAGTTCGGAACCAAATCGTACGATTTGGCCCATATTGTAAAAACTTGTACGGGTTCGTACCAGTTTGTACGATTTCGTACCTGTTTGTACAATTTCATACCATTTCGTGTGATTTCGGACCAGGTCGGACCAAATCTTACGATTTGGCCCATATTGTATAAACTAGTACGATTTCGAACCATTTTTCGGGTTCGTACTAGTTTCGCCAAATCGAACAATTTGGCCCATATTGTACCAACTCGTACGAGTTCGTACCAGTTCGGACCAAATCGTACGATTTTGCCCTTATTGTATAAACTGGTACGATTTCGTACCATTTTTTCGAGTTCGTAGTAGTTCATACCACTTCAGTACCAATTCGTACCTATTCATACCATTTCGTTTGATTTCGTACCAGTTCGGAACAAATTGTACGATTTGGCCCATATTGTACATACTCGTACGAGTTCGTACCATTTTTTTAAAGTTGTACCAGTTCGTACGATTTTCGTACCTGTTTGTACCATCTCATACCATTTCGTGTGATTTCGTACCAGTTCAGAACAAATTGTACGATTTGGCCCATATTGTACGTACTCGTACGAGTTCGCACCATTTTTTTGAAGTTGTACCAGTTCGTACGATTTCCTACCTGTTTGTTCCATCTCATACCATTTCGTGTGATTTCGTACCAGTTCGGACCAAATCGTACGATTTGGCCCTATTATAAAAACTTGTACGGGTTCGTACCAGTTCGTACGATTTCGTACCTGTTTGTACAATATCATACCATTTCGTGTGATTTCGTACCAGGTCGGACCAAATCATACAATTTGGCCCATATTGTATAAACTAGTACGATTTCGAATCATTTTTTCGAGTTCGTACTAGATTCGACCAAATCGTACAATTTGGCCGATATTGTACCAACTCGTACGAGTTCGTACGAGTTCGTCCCAGTTCGTACAATTTCGTACCTGTTTGTACCATTTCATAACATTTCATACCAGTTCGGACCAAATCGTACGATTTGGCCCTTATTGTATAAACTGGTACGATTTCGTACCATTTTTTCGAGTTCGTAGTAGTTCATACCACTTCGTACCATTTCGTACCTATTCATACCATTTCGTGTGATCTCGTACCAGTTCGGAACAAATTGTACGATTTGGCCCATATTGTACATACTCGTACGAGTTCGTACCATTTTTTCAAAGTTATACCAGTTCGTACGATTTCGTACCTGTTTGTACCATTTCATACCAGTTCGGAGGAAATCGTACGATTTGGCCCATATTGTACATACTCGTACGAGTTCGTACCATTTTTTGAGTTCGTACCCGTTTGTACGATTTCCTACCTGTTTGTACCATTTCATACCATTTTGTGTGATTTCGTACCAGTTCGGACCAAATCGTACGATTTATCCCATATTGTATAAACTGGTACGATTTCGAACCATTTTTTTGAGTTCGTACAAGTTCATACCATTTTGTACGATTCCGTACCTGTTCGTACCACTTCGGACCAAATCGTACTATTTGGCCCGTATTGTACAAACTCGTACGAGTTCATACCATTTCGTACGATTTCGTATCTGTTCATACCATTTCATGTGATTTCGTACCAGTTTGGAGCAAATTGTACAATTTGGCCCATATTGTACATACTCGTACGGGTTCGTACGCTTTCGTACCTGTTTGTTCCATTTCACACCATTTCGTGTGATTTTGTACCAGTTCGGACCAAATCGTACGATTTGGCCCATATTGTAAAAACTTGTACGGGTTCGTACCAGTTTGTACGATTTCGTACCTGTTTGTACAATTTCATACCATTTCGTGTGATTTCGGACCAGGTCGGACCAAATCTTACGATTTGGCCCATATTGTATAAACTAGTACGATTTCGAACCATTTTTCCGGGTTCGTACTAGTTTCGACTAGATCGAACAATTTGGCCCATATTGTACCAGCTCGTACGAGTTCGTACCAGTTCGCACCAAATCGTACGATTTTTCCCTTATTGTATAAACTGGTACGATTTCGTACCATTTTTTCGAGTTCGTAGTAGTTCATACCACTTCGTACCAATTCGTACCTATTCATACCATTTCGTTTGATTTCGTACCAGTTCGGAACAAATTGTACGATTTGGCCCATATTGTACATACTCGTACGAGTTCGTACCATTTTTTTAAAGTTGTACCAGTTCGTACGATTTCGTACCTGTTTGTACCATCTCATACCATTTCGTGTGATTTCGTACCAGTTCAGAACAAATTGTACGATTTGGCCCATATTGTACGTACTCTCGTACGAGTTCGCACCATTTTTTTGAAGTTGTACCAGTTCGTACGATTTCCTACCTGTTTGTTCCATCTCATACCATTTCGTGTGATTTCGTACCAGTTCGGACCAAATCGTACGATTTGGCCCATATTATAAAAACTTGTACGGGTTCGTACCAGTTCGTACGATTTCGTACCTGTTTGTACAATATCATACCATTTCGTGTGATTTCGTACCAGGTCGGACCAAATCATACAATTTGGCCCATATTGTATAAACTAGTACGATTTCGAATCATTTTTTCGAGTTCGTACTAGATTCGACCAAATCGTACAATTTGGCCGATATTGTACCAACTCGTACGAGTTCGTACGAGTTCGTCCCAGTTCGTACAATTTCGTACCTGTTTGTACCATTTCATAACATTTCATACCAGTTCGTACCAAATCATACGATTTGGCCCTTATTGTATAAACTGGTACGATTTCGTACCATTTTTTCGAGTTCGTAGTAGTTCATACCACTTCGTACCATTTCGTACCTATTCATACCATTTCGTGTGATCTCGTACCAGTTCGGAACAAATTGTACGATTTGGCCCATATTGTACATACTCGTACGAGTTCGTACCATTTTTTCAAAGTTATACCAGTTCGTACGATTTCGTACCTGTTTGTACCATTTCATACCAGTTCGGAGGAAATCGTACGATTTGGCCCATATTGTACATACTCGTACGAGTTCGTACCATTTTTTGAGTTCGTACCCGTTTGTACGATTTCCTACCTGTTTGTACCATTTCATACCATTTTGTGTGATTTCGTACCAGTTCGGACCAAATCGTACGATTTATCCCATATTGTATAAACTGGTACGATTTCGAACCATTTTTTTGAGTTCGTACAAGTTCATACCATTTTGTACGATTCCGTACCTGTTCGTACCACTTCGGACCAAATCGTACTATTTGGCCCGTATTGTACAAACTCGTACGAGTTCATACCATTTCGTACGATTTCGTATCTGTTCATACCATTTCATGTGATTTCGTACCAGTTTGGAGCAAATTGTACAATTTGGCCCATATTGTACATACTCGTACGGGTTCGTACGCTTTCGTACCTGTTTGTTCCATTTCACACCATTTCGTGTGATTTTGTACCAGTTCGGACCAAATCGTACGATTTGGCCCATATTGTAAAAACTTGTACGGGTTCGTACCAGTTTGTACGATTTCGTACCTGTTTGTACAATTTCATACCATTTCGTGTGATTTCGGACCAGGTCGGACCAAATCTTACGATTTGGCCCATATTGTATAAACTAGTACGATTTCGAACCATTTTTCCGGGTTCGTACTAGTTTCGACTAGATCGAACAATTTGGCCCATATTGTACCAGCTCGTACGAGTTCGTACCAGTTCGCACCAAATCGTACGATTTTGCCCTTATTGTATAAACTGGTACGATTTCGTACCATTTTTTCGAGTTCGTAGTAGTTCATACCACTTCGTACCAATTCGTACCTATTCATACCATTTCGTTTGATTTCGTACCAGTTCGGAACAAATTGTACGATTTGGCCCATATTGTACATACTCGTACGAGTTCGTACCATTTTTTTAAAGTTGTACCAGTTCGTACGATTTCGTACCTGTTTGTACCATCTCATACCATTTCGTGTGATTTCGTACCAGTTCAGAACAAATTGAACGATTTGGCCCATATTGTACGTACTCGTACGATTTCGCACCATTTTTTTGAAGTTGCACCAGTTCGTACGATTTCCTACCTGTTTGTTCCATCTCATACCATTTCGTGTGATTTCGTACCAGTTCAGACCAAATCGTACGATTTGGCCCATATTATAAAAACTTGTACGGGTTCGTACCAGTTCGTACGATTTCGTACCTGTTTGTACAATATCATACCATTTCGTGTGATTTCGTACCAGGTCGGACCAAATCATACAATTTGGCCCATATTGTATAAACTAGTACGATTTTCGAATCATTTTTTCGAGTTCGTACTAGATTCGACCAAATCGTACAATTTGGCCGATATTGTACCAACTCGTACGAGTTCGTACGAGTTCGTCCCAGTTCGTACAATTTCGTACCTGTTTGTACCATGTCATAACATTTCATACCAGTTCGGACCAAATCGTACGATTTGGCCCTTATTGTATAAACTGGTACGATTTCGTACCTTTTTTTCGAGTTCGTAGTAGTTCATACCACTTCGTACCATTTCGTTCCTATTCATACCATTTCGTGTGATCTCGTACCAGTTCGGAACAAATTGTACGATTTGGCCCATATTGTACATACTCGTACGAGTTCGTACCCTTTTTTCAAAGTTATACCAGTTCGTACGATTTCGTACCTGTTTGTACCATTTCATACCAGTTCGGAGGAAATCGTACGATTTGGCCCATATTGTACATACTCGTACGAGTTCGTACCATTTTTTGAGTTCGTACCCGTTTGTACGATTTCCTACCTGTTTGTACCATTTCATACCATTTTGTGTGATTTCGTACCAGTTCGGACCAAATCGTACGATTTAATCCCATATTGTATAAACTGGTACGATTTCGAACCATTTTTTTGAGTTCGTACAAGTTCATACCATTTTGTACGATTCCGTACCTGTTCGTACCACTTCGGACCAAATCGTACTATTTGGCCCGTATTGTACAAACTCGTACGAGTTCATACCATTTCGTACGATTTCGTATCTGTTCATACCATTTCATGTGATTTCGTACCAGTTTGGAGCAAATTGTACAATTTGGCCCATATTGTACATACTCGTACGGGTTCGTACGCTTTCGTACCTGTTTGTTCCATTTCACACCATTTCGTGTGATTTTGTACCAGTTCGGACCAAATCGTACGATTTGGCCCATATTGTAAAAACTTGTACGGGTTCGTACCAGTTTGTACGATTTCGTACCTGTTTGTACAATTTCATACCATTTCGTGTGATTTCGGACCAGGTCGGACCAAATCTTACGATTTGGCCCATATTGTATAAACTAGTACGATTTCGAACCATTTTTCCGGGTTCGTACTAGTTTCGACTAGATCGAACAATTTGGCCCATATTGTACCAGCTCGTACGAGTTCGTACCAGTTCGCACCAAATCGTACGATTTTGCCCTTATTGTATAAACTGGTACGATTTCGTACCATTTTTTCGAGTTCGTAGTAGTTCATACCACTTCGTACCAATTCGTACCTATTCATACCATTTCGTTTGATTTCGTTCCAGTTCGGAACAAATTGTACGATTTGGCCCATATTGTACATACTCGTACGAGTTCGTACCATTTTTTTAAAGTTGTACCAGTTCGTACGATTTCGTACCTGTTTGTACCATCTCATACCATTTCGTGTGATTTCGTACCAGTTCAGAACAAATTGTACGATTTGGCCCATATTGTACGTACTCGTACGATTTCGCAACATTTTTTTGAAGTTGCACCAGTTCGTACGATTTCCTACCTGTTTGTTCCATCTCATACCATTTCATGTGATTTCGTACCAGTTCGGACAAAATCGTACGATTTGGCCCATATTATAAAAACTTGTACGGGTTCGTACCAGTTCGTACGATTTCGTACCTGTTTGTACAATATCATACCATTTCATGTGATTTCGTACCAGGTCGGACCAAATCATACAATTTGGCCCATATTGTATAAACTAGTACGATTTCGAATCATTTTTTCGAGTTCGTACTAGATTCGACCAAATCGTACAATTTGGCCGATATTGTACCAACTCGTACGAGTTCGTAAGAGTTCGTCCCAGTTCGTACAATTTCGTACCTGTTTGTACCATTTCATAACATTTCATACCAGTTCGGACCAAATCGTACGATTTGGCCCTTATTGTATAAACTGGTACGATTTCGTACCATTTTTTCGAGTTCGTAGTAGTTCATACCACTTCGTACCAATTCGTACCTATTCATACCATTTCGTTTGATTTCGTACCAGTTCGGAACAAATTGTACCAGTTTATACAATAAGGGCCATATTGTACATACTCGTACGAGTTCGTACCATTTTTTTAAAGTTGTACCAGTTCGTACGATTTCGTACCTGTTTGTACCATCTCATACCATTTCGTGTGATCTCGTACCAGTTCGGAACAAATTGTACGATTTGGCCCATATTGTACATACTCGTACGAGTTCGTACCATTTTTTCAAAGTTATACAAGTTCGCACGATTTCGTACCTGTTTGTACCATTTCATACCAGTTCGGAGGAAATCGTACGATTTGGCCCATATTGTACATACTCGTACGAGTTCGTACCATTTTTTGAGTTCGTACCTGTTTGTACGATTTCCTACCTGTTTGTACCATTTCATACCATTTTGTGTGATTTCGTACCAGTTCGGACCAAATCGTACGATTTATCCCATATTGTATAAACTGGTACGATTTCGAACCATTTTTTTGAGTTCGTACAAGTTCATACCATTTTGTACGATTCCGTACCTGTTCGTACCACTTCGGACCAAATCGTACTATTTGGCCCGTATTGTACAAACTCGTACGAGTTCATACCATTTCGTACGATTTCGTATCTTTTCATACCATTTCATGTGATTTCGTACCAGTTTGGAGCAAATTGTACAATTTGGCCGATATTGTACATACTCGTACGGGTTCGTACGATTTCGTACCTGTTTGTTCCATTTCACACCATTTCGTGTGATTTTGTACCAGTTCGGACCAAATCGTACGATTTGGCCCATATTGTACAAACTTGTACGGGTTCGTACCAGTTTGTACGATTTCGTACCTGTTTGTACAATTTCATACCATTTCGTGTGATTTCGGACCAGGTCGGACCAAATCTTACGATTTGGCCCATATTGTATAAACTAGTACGATTTCGAACCATTTTTCCGGGTTCGTACTAGTTTCGACCAAATCGAACAATTTGGCCCATATTGTACCAACTCGTACGAGTTCGTACCAGTTCGGACCAAATCGTACAATTTTGCCCTTATTGTATAAACTGGTACGATTTCGTACCATTTTTTCGAGTTCGTAGTAGTTCATACCACTTCGTACCAATTCGTACCTATTCATACCAATTCGTTTGAGTTCGTACCAGTTCGGAACAAATTGTACGATTTGGCCCATATTGTACATACTCGTACGAGTTCGTACCATTTTTTTAAAGTTGTACCAGTTCGTACGATTTCGTACCTGTTTGTACCATCTCATACCATTTCGTGTGATTTCGTACCAGTTCAGAACAAATTGTACGATTTGGCCCATATTGTACGTACTCGTACGAGTTCGCACCATTTTTTTGAAGTTGTACCAGTTCGTACGATTTCCTACCTGTTTGTTCCATCTCATACCATTTAGTGTGATTTCGTACCAGTTCGGACCAAATCGTACGATTTGGCCCATATTATAAAAACTTGTACGGGTTCGTACCAGTTCGTACGATTTCGTACCTGTTTGTACAATATCATACCATTTCGTGTGATTTCGTACCAGGTCGGACCAAATCATACAATTTGGCCCATATTGTATAAACTAGTACGATTTCGAATCATTTTTTCGAGTTCGTACTAGATTCGACCAAATCGTACAATTTGGCCGATATTGTACCAACTCGTACGAGTTCGTACGAGTTCGTCCCAGTTCGTACAATTTCGTACCTGTTTGTACCATTTCATAACATTTCATACAAGTTCGGACCAAATCGTACGATTTGGCCCTTATTGTATAAACTGGTACGATTTCGTACCATTTTTTTCGAGTTCGTTGTAGTTCATACCACTTCGTACCATTTCGTACCTATTCATACCATTTCGTGTGATTTCGTACCAGTTCGGAACAAATTGTACGATTTGGCCCATATTGTACATACTCGTACGAGTTCGTACCATTTTTTCAAAGTTATACCAGTTCGTACGATTTCGTACCTGTTTGTACCATTTCATACCAGTTCGGAGGAAATCGTACGATTTGGCCCATATTGTACATACTCGTACGAGTTCGTACCATTTTTTGAGTTCGTACCCGTTTGTACGATTTCCTACCTGTTTGTACCATTTCATACCATTTTGTGTGATTTCGTACCAGTTCGGACCAAATCGTACGATTTATCCCATATTGTATAAACTGGTACGATTTCGAACCATTTTTTTGAGTTCGTACAAGATCATACCATTTTGTACGATTCCGTACCTGTTCGTACCACTTCGGACCAAATCGTACTATTTGGCCCGTATTATACAAACTCGTACGAGTTCATACCATTTCGTACGATTTCGTATCTTTTCATACCATTTCATGTGATTTCGTACCAGTTTGGAGCAAATTGTACAATTTGGCCGATATTGTACATACTCGTACGGGTTCGTACGATTTCGTACCTGTTTGTTCCATTTCACACCATTTCGTGTGATTTTGTACCAGTTCGGACCAAATCGTACGATTTGGCCCATATTGTACAAACTTGTACGGGTTCGTACCAGTTTGTACGATTTCGTACCTGTTTGTACAATTTCATACCATTTCGTGTGATTTCGGACCAGGTCTGACCAAATCTTACGATTTGGCCCATATTGTATAAACTAGTACGATTTCGAACCATTTTTCCGGGTTCGTACTAGTTTCGACCAAATCGAACAATTTGGCCCATATTGTACCAACTCGTACGAGTTCGTACCAGTTCGGACCAAATCGTACAATTTTGCCCTTATTGTATAAACTGGTACGATTTCGTACCATTTTTTTCGAGTTCGTAGTAGTTCATACCACTTCGTACCAATTCGTACCTATTCATACCAATTCGTTTGATTTCGTACCAGTTCGGAACAAATTGTACGATTTGGCCCATATTGTACATACTCGTACGAGTTCGTACCATTTTTTTAAAGTTGTACCAGTTCGTACGATTTCGTACCTGTTTGTACCATCTCATACCATTTCGTGTGATTTCGTACCAGTTCAGAACAAATTGTACGATTTGGCCCATATTGTACGTACTCGTACGAGTTCGCACCATTTTTTTGAAGTTGTAC
Source organism: Astragalus membranaceus (assembly GCA_039519185.1). Lineage (NCBI taxonomy): Eukaryota > Viridiplantae > Streptophyta > Magnoliopsida > Fabales > Fabaceae > Astragalus > Astragalus membranaceus. Next base: position 24,476 of record JAZGSX010000108.1, read on the forward strand.
CAGTTCGTACGATTTCCTACCTGTTTGTTCCATCTCATACCATTTAGTGTGATTTCGTACCAGTTCGGACCAAATCGTACGATTTGGCCCATATTATAAAAACTTGTACGGGTTCGTACCAGTTCGTACGATTTCGTACCTGTTTGTACAATATCATACCATTTCGTGTGATTTCGTACCAGGTCGGACCAAATCATACAATTTGGCCCATATTGTATAAACTAGTACGATTTCGAATCATTTTTTCGAGTTCGTACTAGATTCGACCAAATCGTACAATTTGGCCGATATTGTACCAACTCGTACGAGTTCGTACGAGTTCGTCCCAGTTCGTACAATTTCGTACCTGTTTGTACCATTTCATAACATTTCATACCAGTTCGGACCAAATCGTACGATTTGGCCCTTATTGTATAAACTGGTACGATTTCGTACCATTTTTTCGAGTTCGTAGTAGTTCATACCACTTCGTACCATTTCGTACCTATTCATACCATTTCGTGTGATCTCGTACCAGTTCGGAACAAATTGTACGATTTGGCCCATATTGTACATACTCGTACGAGTTCGTACCATTTTTTCAAAGTTATACCAGTTCGTACGATTACGTACCTGTTTGTACCATTTCATACCAGTTCGGAGGAAATCGTACGATTTGGCCCATATTGTACATACTCGTACGAGTTCGTACCATTTTTTGAGTTCGTACCCGTTTGTACGATTTCCTACCTGTTTGTACCATTTCATACCATTTTGTGTGATTTCGTACCAGTTCGGACCAAATCGTACGATTTATCCCATATTGTATAAACTGGTACGATTTCGAACCATTTTTTTGAGTTCGTACAAGATCATACCATTTTGTACGATTCCGTACCTGTTCGTACCACTTCGGACCAAATCGTACTATTTGGCCCGTATTGTACAAACTCGTACGAGTTCATACCATTTCGTACGATTTCGTATCTTTTCATACCATTTCATGTGATTTCGTACCAGTTTGGAGCAAATTGTACAATTTGGCCGATATTGTACATACTCGTACGGGTTCATACGATTTCGTACCTGTTTGTTCCATTTCACACCATTTCGTGTGATTTTGTACCAGTTCGGACCAAATCGTACGATTTGGCCCATATTGTACAAACTTGTACGGGTTCGTACCAGTTTGTACGATTTCGTACCTGTTTGTACAATTTCATACCATTTCGTGTGATTTCGGACCAGGTCGGACCAAATCTTACGATTTGGCCCATATTGTATAAACTAGTACGATTTCGAACCATTTTTCCGGGTTCGTACTAGTTTCGACCAAATCGAACAATTTGGCCCATATTGTACCAACTCGTACGAGTTCGTACCAGTTCGGACCAAATCGTACAATTTTGCCCTTATTGTATAAACTGGTACGATTTCGTACCATTTTTTCGAGTTCGTAGTAGTTCATACCACTTCGTACCAATTCGTACCTATTCATACCAATTCGTTTGATTTCGTACCAGTTCGGAACAAATTGTACGATTTGGCCCATATTGTACATACTCGTACGAGTTCGTACCATTTTTTTAAAGTTGTACCAGTTCGTACGATTTCGTACCTGTTTGTACCATCTCATACCATTTCGTGTGATTTCGTACCAGTTCAGAACAAATTGTACGATTTGGCCCATATTGTACGTACTCGTACGAGTTCGCACCATTTTTTTGAAGTTGTACCAGTTCGTACGATTTCCTACCTGTTTGTTCCATCTCATACCATTTAGTGTGATTTCGTACCAGTTCGGACCAAATCGTACGATTTGGCCCATATTATAAAAACTTGTACGGGTTCGTACCAGTTCGTACCTGTTTGTACAATATCATACCATTTCGTGTGATTTCGTACCAGGTCGGACCAAATCATACAATTTGGCCCATATTGTATAAACTAGTACGATTTCGAATCATTTTTTCGAGTTCGTACTAGATTCGACCAAATCGTACAATTTGGCCGATATTGTACCAACTCGTACGAGTTCGTACGAGTTCGTCCCAGTTCGTACAATTTCGTACCTGTTTGTACCATTTCATAACATTTCATACCAGTTCGGACCAAATCGTACGATTTGGCCCTTATTGTATAAACTGGTACGATTTCGTACCATTTTTTCGAGTTCGTAGTAGTTCATACCACTTCGTACCATTTCGTACCTATTCATACCATTTCGTGTGATCTCGTACCAGTTCGGAACAAATTGTACGATTTGGCCCATATTGTACATACTCGTACGAGTTCGTACCATTTTTTCAAAGTTATACCAGTTCGTACGATTTCGTACCTGTTTGTACCATTTCATACCAGTTCGGAGGAAATCGTACGATTTGGCCCATATTGTACATACTCGTACGAGTTCGTACCATTTTTTGAGTTCGTACCCGTTTGTACGATTTCCTACCTGTTTGTACCATTTCATACCATTTTGTGTGATTTCGTACCAGTTCGGACCAAATCGTACGATTTATCCCATATTGTATAAACTGGTACGATTTCGAACCATTTTTTTGAGTTCGTACAAGTTCATACCATTTTGTACGATTCCGTACCTGTTCGTACCACTTCGGACCAAATCGTACTATTTGGCCCGTATTGTACAAACTCGTACGAGTTCATACCATTTCGTACGATTTCGTATCTTTTCATACCATTTCATGTGATTTCGTACCAGTTTGGAGCAAATTGTACAATTTGGCCGATATTGTACATACTCGTACGGGTTCGTACGATTTCGTACCTGTTTGTTCCATTTCACACCATTTCGTGTGATTTTGTACCAGTTCGGACCAAATCGTACGATTTGGCCCATATTGTACAAACTTGTACGGGTTCGTACCAGTTTGTACGATTTCGTACCTGTTTGTACAATTTCATACCATTTCGTGTGATTTCGGACCAGGTCGGACCAAATCTTACGATTTGGCCCATATTGTATAAACTAGTACGATTTCGAACCATTTTTCCGGGTTCGTACTAGTTTCGACCAAATCGAACAATTTGGCCCATATTGTACCAACTCGTACGAGTTCGTACCAGTTCGGACCAAATCGTACGATTTTGCCCTTATTGTATAAACTGGTACAATTTCGTACCATTTTTTTGAGTTCGTAGTAGTTCATACCACTTCGTACCAATTCGTACCTATTCATACCATTTCGTTTGATTTCGTACCAGTTCGGAACAAATTGTACGATTTGGCCCATATTGTACATACTCGTACGAGTTCGTACCATTTTTTTAAAGTTGTACCAGTTCGTACGATTTCGTACCTGTTTGTACCATCTCATACCATTTCGTGTGATTTCGTACCAGTTCAGAACAAATTGTACGATTTGGCCCATATTGTACGTACTCGTACGAGTTCGCACCATTTTTTTGAAGTTGTACCAGTTCGTACGATTTCCTACCTGTTTGTTCCATCTCATACCATTTCGTGTGATTTCGTACCAGTTCGGACCAAATCGTACGATTTGGCCCATATTATAAAAACTTGTACGGGTTCGTACCAGTTCGTACGATTTCGTACCTGTTTGTACAATATCATACCATTTCGTGTGATTTCGTACCAGGTCGGACCAAATCATACAATTTGGCCCATATTGTATAAACTAGTACGATTTCGAATCATTTTTCGAGTTCGTACTAGATTCGACCAAATCGTACAATTTGGCCGATATTGTACCAACTCGTACGAGTTCGTACGAGTTCGTCCCAGTTCGTACAATTTCGTACCTGTTTGTACCATTTCATAACATTTCATACCAGTTCGGACCAAATCGTACGATTTGGCCCTTATTGTATAAACTGGTACGATTTCGTACCATTTTTTCGAGTTCGTAGTAGTTCATACCACTTCGTACCATTTCGTACCTATTCATACCATTTCGTGTGATCTCGTACCAGTTCGGAACAAATTGTACGATTTGGCCCATATTGTACATACTCGTACGAGTTCGTACCATTTTTTCAAAGTTATACCAGTTCGTACGATTTCGTACCTGTTTGTACCATTTCATACCAGTTCGGAGGAAATCGTACGATTTGGCCCATATTGTACATACTCGTACGAGTTCGTACCATTTTTTGAGTTCGTACCCGTTTGTACGATTTCCTACCTGTTTGTACCATTTCATACCATTTTGTGTGATTTCGTACCAGTTCGGACCAAATCGTACGATTTATCCCATATTGTATAAACTGGTACGATTTCGAACCATTTTTTTGAGTTCGTACAAGTTCATACCATTTTGTACGATTCCGTACCTGTTCGTACCACTTCGGACCAAATCGTACTATTTGGCCCGTATTGTACAAACTCGTACGAGTTCATACCATTTCGTACGATTTCGTATCTGTTCATACCATTTCATGTGATTTCGTACCAGTTTGGAGCAAATTGTACAATTTGGCCCATATTGTACATACTCGTACGGGTTCGTACGCTTTCGTACCTGTTTGTTCCATTTCACACCATTTCGTGTGATTTTGTACCAGTTCGGACCAAATCGTACGATTTGGCCCATATTGTAAAAACTTGTACGGGTTCGTACCAGTTTGTACGATTTCGTACCTGTTTGTACAATTTCATACCATTTCGTGTGATTTCGGACCAGGTCGGACCAAATCTTACGATTTGGCCCATATTGTATAAACTAGTACGATTTCGAACCATTTTTCCGGGTTCGTACTAGTTTCGACCAAATCGAACAATTTGGCCCATATTGTACCAGCTCGTACGAGTTCGTACCAGTTCGCACCAAATCGTACGATTTGCCCTTATTGTATAAACTGGTACGATTTCGTACCATTTTTCGAGTTCGTAGTAGTTCATACCACTTCGTACCAATTCGTACCTATTCATACCATTTCGTTTGATTTCGTACCAGTTCGGAACAAATTGTACGATTTGGCCCATATTGTACATACTCGTACGAGTTCGTACCATTTTTTTAAAGTTGTACCAGTTCGTACGATTTCGTACCTGTTTGTACCATCTCATACCATTTCGTGTGATTTCGTACCAGTTCAGAACAAATTGTACGATTTGGCCCATATTGTACGTACTCGTACGAGTTTCGCACCATTTTTTTGAAGTTGCACCAGTTCGTACGATTTCCTACCTGTTTGTTCCATCTCATACCATTTCGTGTGATTTCGTACCAGTTCGGACCAAATCGTACGATTTGGCCCATATTATAAAAACTTGTACGGGTTCGTACCAGTTCGTACGATTTCGTACCTGTTTGTACAATATCATACCATTTCGTGTGATTTCGTACCAGGTCGGACCAAATCATACAATTTGGCCCATATTGTATAAACTAGTACGATTTCGAATCATTTTTTCGAGTTCGTACTAGATTCGACCAAATCGTACAATTTGGCCGATATTGTACCAACTCGTACGAGTTCGTACGAGTTCGTCCCAGTTCGTACAATTTCGTACCTGTTTGTACCATTCATAACATTTCATACCAGTTCGGACCAAATCGTACGATTTGGCCCTTATTGTATAAACTGGTACGATTTCGTACCTTTTTTTCGAGTTCGTAGTAGTTCATACCACTTCGTACCATTCGTACCTATTCATACCACCATTTCGTGTGATCTCGTACCAGTTCGGAACAAATTGTACGATTTGGCCCATATTGTACATACTCGTACGAGTTCGTACCATTTTTTCAAAGTTATACCAGTTCGTACGATTTCGTACCTGTTTGTACCATTTCATACCAGTTCGGAGGAAATCGTACGATTTGGCCCATATTGTACATACTCGTACGAGTTCGTACCATTTTTTGAGTTCGTACCCTTTGTACGATTTCCTACCTGTTTGTACCATTTCATACCATTTTGTGTGATTTCGTACCAGTTCGGACCAAATCGTACGATTTATCCCATATTGTATAAACTGGTACGATTTCGAACCATTTTTTTGAGTTCGTACAAGTTCATACCATTTTGTACGATTCCGTACCTGTTCGTACCACTTCGGACCAAATCGTACTATTTGGCCCGTATTGTACAAACTCGTACGAGTTCATACCATTGCGTACGATTTCGTATCTGTTCATACCATTTCATGTGATTTCGTACCAGTTTGGAGCAAATTGTACAATTTGGCCCATATTGTACATACTCGTACGGGTTCGTACGCTTTCGTACCTGTTTTTCCATTTCACACCATTTCGTGTGATTTTGTACCAGTTCGGACCAAATCGTACGATTTGGCCCATATTGTAAAAACTTGTACGGGTTCGTACCAGTTTGTACGATTTCGTACCTGTTTGTACAATTTCATACCATTTCGTGTGATTTCGGACCAGGTCGGACCAAATCTTACGATTTGGCCCATATTGTATAAACTAGTACGATTTCGAACCATTTTTCCGGGTTCGTACTAGTTTCGACCAAATCAAACAATTTGGCCCATATTGTACCAACTCGTACGAGTTCGTACCAGTTCGGACCAAATCGTACGATTTTGCCCTTATTGTATAAACTGGTACGATTTCGTACCATTTTTACGAGTTCGTAGTAGTTCATACCACTTCGTACCAATTCGTACCTATTCATACCATTTCGTTTGATTTCGTACCAGTTCGGAACAAATTGTACGATTTGGCCCATATTGTACATACTCGTACGAGTTCGTACCATTTTTTTAAAGTTGTACCAGTTCGTACGATTTCGTACCTGTTTGTACCATCTCATACCATTTCGTGTGATTTCGTACCAGTTCAGAACAAATTGTACGATTTGGCCCATATTGTACGTACTCGTACGATTTCGCACCATTTTTTTGAAGTTGCACCAGTTCGTACGATTTCCTACCTGTTTGTTCCATCTCATACCATTTCGTGTGATTTCGTACCAGTTCGGACCAAATCGTACGATTTGGCCCATATTATAAAAACTTGTACGGGTTCGTACCAGTTCGTACGATTTCGTACCTGTTTGTACAATATCATACCATTTCGTGTGATTTCGTACCAGGTCGGACCAAATCATACAATTTGGCCCATATTGTATAAACTAGTACGATTTCGAATCATTTTTTCGAGTTCGTACTAGATTCGACCAAATCGTACAATTTGGCCGATATTGTACCAACTCGTACGAGTTCGTACGAGTTCGTCCCAGTTCGTACAATTTCGTACCTGTTTGTACCATTTCATAACATTTCATACCAGTTCGGACCAAATCGTACGATTTGGCCCTTATTGTATAAACTGGTACGATTTCGTACCATTTTTTCGAGTTCGTAGTAGTTCATACCACTTCGTACCATTTCGTACCTATTCATACCATTTCGTGTGATCTCGTACCAGTTCGGAACAAATTGTACGATTTGGCCCATATTGTACATACTCGTACGAGTTCGTACCATTTTTTTAAAGTTATACCAGTTCGTACGATTTCGTACCTGTTTGTACCATCATACCATTTCGAGGATCACCAGTTCGAAAAATCGTACGATTTGGCCCATATTGTACATACTCGTACGAGTTCGTACCATTTTTGTTTACGTTCGTACGATTTCGTACCTGTTTGTACCATTTCATACCATTTGTACGATTTGTATTGTACATACTCGTACGATTCGTACCATGTTCGTACGTTTACGATTACGTTGTATAAACTGGTACGATTTAATACGATTTTCCATATTGATAAACTGGTACGATTCGAACTTTTTTTGAGTTCGTACAAGATCATACCATTTTGTACGATTCCGTACCTGTTCGTACCACTTCGGACCAAATCGTACTATTTGGCCCGTATTGTACAAACTCGTACGAGTTCATACCATTTCGTACGATTTCGTATCTTTTCATACCATTTCATGTGATTTCGTACCAGTTTGGAGCAAATTGTACAATTTGGCCGATATTGTACATACTCGTACGGGTTCGTACGATTTCGTACCTGTTTGTTCCATTCTCACACCATTTCGTGTGATTTTGTACCAGTTCGGACCAAATCGTACGATTTGGCCCATATTGTACAAACTTGTACGGGTTCGTACCAGTTTGTACGATTTCGTACCTGTTTGTACAACATTCATACCATTTCGTGTGATTTCGGACCAGGTCGGACCAAATCTTACGATTTGGCCCATATTGTATAAACTAGTACGATTTCGAACCCATTTTTCCGGGTTCGTACTAGTTTCGACCAAATCGAACAATTTGGCCCATATTGTACCAACTCGTACGAGTTCGTACCAGTTCGGACCAAATCGTACAATTTTTCCCTTATTGTATAAACTGGTACAATTTCGTACCATTTTTTCGAGTTCGTAGTAGTTCATACCACTTCGTACCAATTCGTACCTATTCATACCATTTCGTTTGATTTCGTACCAGTTCGGAACAAATTGTACGATTTGGCCCATATTGTACATACTCGTACGAGTTCGTACCATTTTTTTAAAGTTGTACCAGTTCGTACGATTTTGTACCTGTTTGTACCATCTCATACCATTTCGTGTGATTTCGTACCAGTTCAGAACAAATTGTACGATTTGGCCCATATTGTACGTACTCGTACGAGTTCGCACCATTTTTTTGAAGTTGTACCAGTTCGTACGATTTCCTACCTGTTTGTTCCATCTCATACCATTTAGTGTGATTTCGTACCAGTTCGGACCAAATCGTACGATTTGGCCCATATTATAAAAACTTGTACGGGTTCGTACCAGTTCGTACCTGTTTGTACAATATCATACCATTTCGTGTGATTTCGTACCAGGTCGACCAAATCATACAATTTGGCCCATATTGTATAAACTAGTACGATTTCGAATCATTTTTTCGAGTTCGTACTAGATTCGACCAAATCGTACAATTTGGCCGATATTGTACCAACTCGTACGAGTTCGTACGAGTTCGTCCCAGTTCGTACAATTTCGTACCTGTTTGTACCATTTCATAACATTTCATACCAGTTCGGACCAAATCGTACGATTTGGCCCTTATTGTATAAACTGGTACGATTTCGTACCATTTTTTCGAGTTCGTAGTAGTTCATACCACTTCGTACCATTTCGTACCTATTCATACCATTTCGTGTGATCTCGTACCAGTTCGGAACAAATTGTACGATTTGGCCCATATTGTACATACTCGTACGAGTTCGTACCATTTTTTCAAAGTTATACCAGTTCGTACGATTTCGTACCTGTTTGTACCATTTCATACCAGTTCGGAGGAAATCGTACGATTTGGCCCATATTGTACATACTCGTACGAGTTCGTACCATTTTTTGAGTTCGTACCCGTTTGTACGATTTCCTACCTGTTTGTACCATTTCATACCATTTTGTGTGATTTCGTACCAGTTCGGACCAAATCGTACGATTTATCCCATATTGTATAAACTGGTACGATTTCGAACCATTTTTTTGAGTTCGTACAAGTTCATACCATTTTGTACGATTCCGTACCTGTTCGTACCACTTCGGACCAAATCGTACTATTTGGCCCGTATTGTACAAACTCGTACGAGTTCATACCATTTCGTACGATTTCGTATCTTTTCATACCATTTCATGTGATTTCGTACCAGTTTGGAGCAAATTGTACAATTTGGCCGATATTGTACATACTCGTACGGGTTCGTACGATTTCGTACCTGTTTGTTCCATTTCACACCATTTCGTGTGATTTTGTACCAGTTCGGACCAAATCGTACGATTTGGCCCATATTGTACAAACTTGTACGGGTTCGTACCAGTTTGTACGATTTCGTACCTGTTTGTACAATTTCATACCATTTCGTGTGATTTCGGACCAGGTCGGACCAAATCTTACGATTTGGCCCATATTGTATAAACTAGTACGATTTCGAACCATTTTTCCGGGTTCGTACTAGTTTCGACCAAATCGAACAATTTGGCCCATATTGTACCAACTCGTACGAGTTCGTACCAGTTCGGACCAAATCGTACGATTTTGCCCTTATTGTATAAACTGGTACGATTTCGTACCATTTTTTCGAGTTCGTAGTAGTTCATACCACTTCGTACCAATTCGTACCTATTCATACCATTTCGTTTGATTTCGTACCAGTTCGGAACAAATTGTACGATTTGGCCCATATTGTACATACTCGTACGAGTTCGTACCATTTTTTTAAAGTTGTACCAGTTCGTACGATTTCGTACCTGTTTGTACCATCTCATACCATTTCGTGTGATTTCGTACCAGTTCAGAACAAATTGTACGATTTGGCCCATATTGTACGTACTCGTACGAGTTCGCACCATTTTTTTGAAGTTGTACCAGTTCGTACGATTTCCTACCTGTTTGTTCCATCTCATACCATTTCGTGTGATTTCGTACCAGTTCGGACCAAATCGTACGATTTGGCCCATATTATAAAAACTTGTACGGGTTCGTACCAGTTCGTACGATTTCGTACCTGTTTGTACAATATCATACCATTTCGTGTGATTTCGTACCAGGTCGGACCAAATCATACAATTTGGCCCATATTGTATAAACTAGTACGATTTCGAATCATTTTTTCGAGTTCGTACTAGATTCGACCAAATCGTACAATTTGGCCGATATTGTACCAACTCGTACGAGTTCGTACGAGTTCGTCCCAGTTCGTACAATTTCGTACCTGTTTGTACCATTTCATAACATTTCATACCAGTTCGGACCAAATCGTACGATTTGGCCCTTATTGTATAAACTGGTACGATTTCGTACCATTTTTTCGAGTTCGTAGTAGTTCATACCACTTCGTACCATTTCGTACCTATTCATACCATTTCGTGTGATCTCGTACCAGTTCGGAACAAATTGTACGATTTGGCCCATATTGTACATACTCGTACGAGTTCGTACCATTTTTTCAAAGTTATACCAGTTCGTACGATTTCGTACCTGTTTGTACCATTTCATACCAGTTCGGAGGAAATCGTACGATTTGGCCCATATTGTACATACTCGTACGAGTTCGTACCATTTTTTGAGTTCGTACCCGTTTGTACGATTTCCTACCTGTTTGTACCATTTCATACCATTTTGTGTGATTTCGTACCAGTTCGGACCAAATCGTACGATTTATCCCATATTGTATAAACTGGTACGATTTCGAACCATTTTTTTGAGTTCGTACAAGATCATACCATTTTGTACGATTCCGTACCTGTTCGTACGTACCACTTCGGACCAAATCGTACTATTTGGCCCGTATTGTACAAACTCGTACGAGTTCATACCATTTCGTACGATTTCGTTCTTCATACCATTTCATGTGATTTCGTACCAGTTTGGAGCAAATTGTACAATTTGGCCCATATTGTACATACTCGTACGGGTTCGTACGATTTCGTACCTGTTTGTTCCATTTCACACCATTTCGTGTGATTTTGTACCAGTTCGGACCAAATCGTACGATTTGGCCCATATTGTAAAACTTGTACGGGTTCGTACCAGTTTGTACGATTTCGTACCTGTTTGTACAATTTCATACCATTTCGTGTGATTTCGGACCAGGTCGGACCAAATCTTACGATTTGGCCCATATTGTATAAACTAGTACGATTTCGAACCATTTTTCCGGGTTCGTACTAGTTTCGACCAAATCGAACAATTTGGCCCATATTGTACCAACTCGTACGAGTTCGTACCAGTTCGGACCAAATCGTACGATTTTGCCCTTATTGTATAATCTGGTACGTTTTCGTACCATTTTTTCGAGTTCGTAGTAGTCATACACTTCGTACCAATTCGTACCTATTCATACCATTTCGTTTGATTTCGTACCAGTTCGAACAAATTGTACGATTTGGCCCATATTGTACATACTCGTACGAGTTTCGTACCATTTTTTTAAGTTGTACCAGTTCGTACGATTTCGTACCTGTTTGTACCATCTCATACCATTTCGTGTGATTTCGTACCAGTTCAGAACAAAAGTACGATTTGCCCATATGTACGTACTCGTACGAGTTCGCACCATTTTTTTGAAGTTGTACCAGTTCGTACGATTTCCTACCTGTTTGTTCCATCTCATACCATTTCGTGTGGATTTCGTACCAGTTCGGACCAAATCGTACGATTTGGCCCATATTATAAAAACTTGTACGGTCGTACCAGTTCGTACCTGTTTGTACAATATCATACCATTTCGTGTGATTTCGTACCAGGTCGGACCAAATCATACAATTTGGCCCATATTGTATAAACTAGTACGATTTCGAATCATTTTTTCGAGTTCGTACTAGATTCGACCAAATCGTACAATTTGGCGATATTGTACCAACTCGTACGAGTTCGTACGAGTTCGTCCCAGTTCGTACAATTTCGTACCTGTTTGTACCATTTCATAACATTTCATACCAGTTCGGACCAAATCGTACGATTTGGCCCTTATTGTATAAACTGGTTACGATTTCGTACCATTTTTTCGTTTCGTAGTAGTTCATACCACTTCGTACCATTTCGTACCTATTCATACCATTTCGTGTGATCTCGTACCAGTTCGGAACAAATTGTACGATTTGGCCCATATTGTACATACTCGTACGAGTTCGTACCATTTTTTCAAAGTTATACCAGTTCGTACGATTTTCGTACCTGTTTGTACCATTTCATACCAGTTCGGAGGAAATCGTACGATTTGGCCCATATTGTACATACTCGTACGAGTTCGTACCATTTTTTGAGTTCGTACCCGTTTGTACGATTTCCTACCTGTTTGTACCATTTCATACCATTTTGTGTGATTTCGTACCAGTTCGGACCAAATCGTACGGTTTATCCCATATTGTATAAACTGGTACGATTTCGAACCTTTTTTTTTGAGTTCGTACAAGTTCATACCATTTTGTACATTCCGTACCTGTTCGTACCACTTCGGACCAAATCGTACTATTTGGCCCGTATTGTACAAACTCGTACGAGTTCATACCATTTCGTACGATTTCGTATCTGTTCATACCATTTCATGTGATTTCGTACCAGTTTGGAGCAAATTGTACAATTTGGCCATATTGTACATACTCGTACGGGTTCGTACGATTTCGTACCTGTTTGTTCCATTTCACACCATTTCGTGTGATTTTGTACCAGTTCGGACCAATCTACGATTTGGGCCCATATTGTAAAACTTGTACGGGTTCGTACCAGTTTGTACGATTTCGTACCTGTTTGTACAATTTCATACCATTTCGTGTGATTTCGGACCAGGTCGGACCAAATCTTACATTTGGCCCATATTGTATAAACTAGTACGATTTCGAACCATTTTTCCGGGTTCGTACTAGTTTCGACCAAATCGAACAATTTGGCCCATATTGTACCAACTCGTACGAGTTCGTACCAGTTCGGACCAAATCGTACGATTTTGCCCTTATTGTATAAACTGGGTACGATTTCGTACCATTTTTTGAGTTCGTAGTAGTTCATACCACTTCGTACCAATTCGTACTATTCATACCATTTCGTTTGATTTCGACCAGTTCGGAACAAATTGTACGATTTGGCCCATATTGTACATACTCGTACGAGTTCGTACCATTTTTTTAAAGTTGTACCAGTTCGTACGATTTCGTACCTGTTTGTACATCTCATACCATTTCGTGTGATTTCGTACCATTCAGAACAAATTGTACGATTTGGCCCATATTTGTACGTACTCGTACGAGTTCGCACCATTTTTTTTGAAGTTGTACCAGTTCGTACGATTTCCTACCTGTTTGTTCCATCTCATACCATTTCGTGTGATTTCGTACCAGTTTGGACCAAATCGTACGATTTGGCCCATATTATAAAAACTTGTACGGGTTCGTACCAGTTCGTACGATTTCGTACCTGTTTGTACAATATCATACCATTTCGTGTGATTTCGTACCAGGTCGGACCAAATCATACAATTTGGCCCATATTGTATAAACTAGTACGATTTCAAATCATTTTTTCGAGTTCGTACTAGATTCGACCAAATCGTACAATTTGGCCGATATTGTACCAACTCGTACGAGTTCGTACAATTTCGTACCTGTTTGTACCATTTCATAACATTTCATACCAGTTCGGACCAAATCGTACGATTTGGCCCTTATTGTATAAACTGGTACGATTTCGTACCATTTTTTCGAGTTTCGTAGTATTCATACCACTTCGTACCATTTCGTACCTATTCATACCATTTCGTGTGATCTCGTACACAGTTCGGAACAAATTGTACGATTTGGCCCATATTGTACATACTCGTACGAGTTCGTACCATTTTTTCAAAGTTATACCAGTTCGTACGATTCGTACCTGTTTGTACCATTTCATACCAGTTCGGAGGAAATCGTACGATTTGGCCCATATTGTACATACTCGTACGAGTTCGTACCATTTTTTGATTCGTACCCGTTTGTACGATTTCCTACCTGTTTGTACCATTTCATACCATTTTGTGTGATTTCGTACCAGTTCGGACCAAATCGTACGATTTATCCCATATTGTATAACTGGTACGATTTCGAACCATTTTTTTGAGTTCGTACAAGATCATACCATTTTGTACGATTCCGTACCTGTTCGTACCACTTCGGACCAAATCGTACTATTTGGCCCGTATTGTACAAACTCGTACGAGTTCATACCATTTCGTACGATTTCGTATCTTTCATACCATTTCATGTGATTTCGTACCAGTTTGGAGCAAATTGTACAATTTGGCCGATATTGTACATACTCTACGGGTTCGTACGATTTCGTACCTGTTTGTTCCATTTCACACCATTTCGTGTGATTTTGTACCAGTTCGGACCAAATCGTACGATTTGGCCCATATTGTACAAACTTGTACGGGTTCGTACCAGTTTGTACGATTTCGTACTGTTTGTACAATTTCATACCATTTCGTGTGATTTCGGACCAGGTCGGACCAAATCTTACGATTTGGCCCATATTGTATAAACTAGTACGATTTCGAACCATTTTTCCGGGTTCGTACTAGTTTCGACCAAATCGAACAATTTGGCCCATATTGTACCAACTCGTACGAGTTCGTACCAGTTCGGACCAAATCGTACAATTTGGCCCTTATTGTATAAACTGGTACGATTTCGTACCATTTTTTCGAGTTCGTAGTAGTTCTACCACTTCGTACCAATTCGTACCTATTCATACCATTCGTTTGATTTCGTACCAGTTCGGAACAAATTGTACGATTTGGCCCATATTGTACATACTCGTACGAGTTCGTACCATTTTTTTAAAGTTGTACCAGTTCGTACGATTTCGTACCTGTTTGTACCATCTCATACCATTTCGTGTGATTTCGTACCAGTTCAGAACAAATTGTACGATTTGGCCCATATTGTACGTACTCGTACGAGTTCGCACCATTTTTTTGAAGTTGTACCAGTTCGTACGATTTCCTACCTGTTTGTTCCATCTCATACCATTTAGTGTGATTTCGTACCAGTTCGGACCAAATCGTACGATTTGGCCCATATTATAAAAACTTGTACGGGTTCGTACCAGTTCGTACGATTTTCGTACCTGTTTGTACAATATCATACCATTTCGTGTGATTTCGTACCAGGTCGGACCAAATCATACAATTTGGCCCATATTGTATAAACTAGTACGATTTCGAATCATTTTTTCGAGTTCGTACTAGATTCGACCAAATCGTACAATTGGCCGATATTGTACCAACTCGTACGAGTTCGTACGAGTTCGTCCCCAGTTCGTACAATTTCGTACCTGTTTGTACCATTTCATAACATTTCATACCAGTTCGGACCAATCGTACGATTTGGCCCTTATTGTATAAACTGGTACGATTCGTACCATTTTTTCGAGTTCGTAGTATTCATACCACTTCGTACCATTTCGTACCTATTCATACCATTTCGTGTGATCTCGTACCAGTTCGGAACAAATTGTACGATTTGCCCATATTGTACATACTCGTACGAGTTCGTACCATTTTTTTCAAAGTTATACCAGTTCGTACGATTTCGTACCTGTTTGTACCATTTCATACCAGTTCGGGAATCGTACATTTGGCCCATATTGTACATACTCGTACGAGTTCGTACCATTTTTTGAGTTCGTACCTTTGTACGATTTCCTACCTGTTTGTACCATTTCATACCATTTTGTGTGATTTCGTACCAGTTCGGACCAAATCGTACGATTTATCCCATATTGTATAAACTGGTACGATTTCGAACCATTTTTTTGAGTTCGTACAAGATCCATACCATTTTGTACGATTCCGAACCTGTTCGTACCACTTCGGACCAAATCGTACTATTTGGCCCGTATTGTACAAACTCGTACGAGTTCATACCATTTCGTACGATTTCGTATCTTTTCATACCATTTCATGTGATTTCGTACCAGTTTGGAGCAATTGTACAATTTGGCCGATATTGTACATACTCGTACGGGTTCGTACGATTTCGTACCTGTTTGTTCCATTTCACACCATTTCGTGTGATTTTGTACCAGTTCGGACCAAATCGTACGATTTGGCCCCATATTGTACAAACTTGTACGGGTTCGTACCAGTTTGTACGATTTCGTACCTGTTTGTACAATTTCATACCATTTCGTGTGATTTCGGACCAGGTCGGACCAAATCTTACGATTTGGCCCATATTGTATAAACTAGTACGATTTCGAACCATTTTCGGGTTCGTACTAGTTTCGACCAAATCAACAATTTGGCCCATATTGTACCAACTCGTACGAGTTCGTACCAGTTCGGACCAAATCGTACGATTTGCCCTTATTGTATAAACTGGTATGATTTCGTACCATTTTTTCGAGTTCGTAGTAGTTCATACCACTTCGTACCAATTCGTACCTATTCATACCATTTCGTTTGATGTATACCAGTTCGAACAAATTGTACGATTTGGCCCATATTGTACACATACTCGTACGAGTTCGTACCATTTTTTTAAGTTGTACCAGTTTCGTACGATTTCGTACCTGTTTGTACCATCTCATACCATTTCGTGTGATTTCGTACAGTTCAGAACAAATTGTACGATTTGGCCCATATTGTACGTACTCGTACGAGTTTCGCACCATTTTTTTGAAGTTGTACCAGTTCGTACGATTTCCACCTGTTTGTTCCATCTCATACCATTTCGTGTGATTTCGTACCAGTTCGGACCAAATCGTACGATTTGGCCCATATTATAAAAACTTGTACGGGTTCGTACCAGTTCGTACGATTTCGTACCTGTTTGTACAATATCATACCATTTCGTGTGATTTCGTACCAGGTCGGACCAAATCAACAATTTGGCCCATATTGTATAAACTAGTACGATTTCGAATCATTTTTCGAGTTCGTACTAGATTCGACCAAATGTACAATTTGGCCGATATTGTACCAACTCGTACGAGTTCGTACGAGTTCGTCCAGTTTACGTTTCCTACCTGTTTGTCCATTCATACATTTCGTGATTTCGTACAGTTCGGACCAAATCGTACGATTTGGCCCATATTGTAAAAACTTGTACGGGTTCGTACCAGTTTGTACGATTTCGTACCGTTTGTACAATTTCATACCATTTCGTGTGATTTCGGACCAGTCGGACCAAATCTTACGATTTGGCCCATATTGTATAAACTAGTACGATTTCGAACCATTTTTCCGGGTTCGTACTAGTTTCGACCAAATCGAACAATTTGGCCCATATTGTACCAACTCGTACGAGTTCGTACCAGTTCGG
>JAZGSX010000109.1:0-41386 GCA_039519185.1 Astragalus membranaceus
TCGTATGATTTCGTACCAGTTCGGACCAAATCGTACGATTTGGCCCTTATTGAATAAACTGGTACGATTTCGTACCGTTTTTTTGAGTTCGTAGTAATTCATACCACTACGTACCATTTCGTACCTATTCATACCATTTCATGTGATTTCGTACTAGTTCGGAATAAATTGTACGATTTGGCCGATATTGTACCAACTCGTACGAGTTCGTACCAGTTCGTACGATTTCGTACCAGTTTGTACCATCTCATACCATTTCGGGGGATTTCGTACCAGTTCGTGCCAAATCGTACTATTTGCCCCAAATTGTACAAACTCGTACGAGTTCATACTAGTTCGTACGATTTTGTACCTGTTTGTTCCATTTCTTACCATTTTGTTTGAGTTCGTACCAGTTCGGACCAAATCGTACGATTTGGCCCATATTGTATAAACTTGTACGATTTCGTACCACTGTTTAGAGTTTGTACCAGTTCGTACGATTTCGTACCTGTTTGTACCTTTTCATACCATTTCGTTTGATTTCGTACCAGTTCGGACCAAATCGTACGATTTGGCCCATATTGTATAAACTGGTACGATTTCGTACCATTTTTTTGAGTTCAAACTAGTTCATACCATTTCGTACCATTTCGTACCTGTTCATACCATTTCGTGTGATTTCGTACCAGTTCGAACCAAAGTGTACAATTTGGCCCATATTATACATACTCGTACGAGTTCGTACCTCTTTGTTCCATTTCAGACCATTTCGTGTGATTTCGTACCAGTTCGGACCAAATCGTACGATTTGGCTGATATTGTACAAACTTGTACGGGTTCGTACCAGTTCGTACAATTTCGTAACTGTTTGTACCATATTGTATGAACTAGTACGATTTGGAACCATTTTTTCGAGTTCGTACTATTCATACCATTTCGTACCTGTTCGTACTAGTTTCGACTAAATCGTACAATTTGGCCCATATTGTACCAACTCGTACGAGTTCGTACAATTTTTTACGAGTTCGTACCAGTTCGTACAATTTCGTACCTGCTGGTACCATTTCATACTATTTCGTATGATTCCGTACAAGTTCGGACCAAATCGTACGATTTGGCCCTTATTGTATAAACTGGTACGATTTCGTACCATTTTTTTGAGTTCGTTGTAGTTCATGCCACTTCGTACCATTTCGTACCTATTCGTACCATTTCGTGTGATTTCGTATCAGTTCGGAACAAATTGTACGATTTGGCCCATATTGTACATACTCGTACGAGTTCGTACCTGTTTGTACCATTTCATACCATTTCGTGTGATTTCGTACCAGTTCGGACCAAATTGTACGATTTATCCCGTATTGTATAAACTGGTGTGATTTCGAACCATTTTTTTGAGTTCGTACTAGTTCATACAAGTTTGTACTATTCCGTACCTATTCGTACCAGTTCGGACCAAATCGTGCTATTTGGCCCATATTGTACAAACTCGTACGAGTTCATACCATTTCGTACGATTTCGTACCAGTTCGGACTAGCGCATATTGTCCATACTCGTACGAGTTCGTACAACTTCGTACCTGTTTGTTCCATTTCATACCATTTCGTGTGATTTCGTACTTGTTCGGACCAAATCGTACGATTTTGCCCATATTGTACAAACTTGTACGGGTTCGTACCAGTTCGTACGATTTCGTTCCTGTTTGTACCATTTCATACCATTTCGTGTGAATTCCTACCAGGTCAGACCAAATGGTACGATTTGGCCCATATTGTATAAACTAGTACGATTTCGAACCATTTTTTCGAGTTCGTACTATTTATACCATTTCGTACGATTTCGTATCTGTTCGTACTAGTTTCGACCAAATCGTACAATTTGGGCCATATTGTACCTACTCGTACGAGTTCGTACCATTTTTACGAGTTCGTACCAGTTCGTACAATTTCGTACCTGTTTGTACCATTTCATACCATTTCGTATGATTTCGTACCAGTTCGGACCATATCGTACGATTTGGCCCTTATTGAGTAAACTGGTACGATTTCGTACCGTTTTTTTGAGTTCGTAGTAGTTCATACCACTTCGTACCATTTCGTACCTATTCATACCATTTCGTGTGATTTCGTACTAGTTCGGAACAAATTGTACGATTTGGCCCATATTGTACCAACTCGTACGAGTTTGTACCAGTTCGTACGATTTCGTACCAGTTTGTACCATCTCATACCATTTTGGGGGATTTCGTACCAGTTCGGGCCAAATCGTACTATTTGCCCAAAATTGTACAAACTCGTACGAGTTCATACTAGTTCGTACGATTTTGTACCTGTTTGTTCCATTTCTTACCATTTTGTTTGATTTCGTACCAGTTCGGACCAAATCGTACGATTTGGCCCATATTGTAT
Source organism: Astragalus membranaceus (assembly GCA_039519185.1). NCBI lineage: Eukaryota > Viridiplantae > Streptophyta > Magnoliopsida > Fabales > Fabaceae > Astragalus > Astragalus membranaceus. The sequence goes on from JAZGSX010000109.1 coordinate 2,392, forward strand.
AAACTGGTACGATTTCGTACCACTGTTTAGAGTTTGTACCAGTTCGTACGATTTCGTACCTGTTTGTACCTTTTCATACCATTTCGTTTGATTTCGTACCAGTTCGGACCAAATCGTACGATTTGGCCCATATTGTATAAACTGGTACGATTTCGTACCATTTTTTTGAGTTCAAACTAGTTCATACCATTTCGTACCATTTCGTACCTGTTCATACCATTTCGTGTGATTTCGTACCAGTTCGAACCAAAGTGTACAATTTGGCCCATATTATACATACTCGTACGAGTTCGTACCTCTTTGTTCCATTTCAGACCATTTCGTGTGATTTCGTACCAGTTCGGACCAAATCGTACGATTTGGCCGATATTGTACAAACTTGTACGGGTTCGTACCAGTTCGTACAATTTCGTAACTGTTTGTACCATATTGTATGAACTAGTACGATTTGGAACCATTTTTTCGAGTTCGTACTATTCATACCATTTCGTACGATTTCGTACCTGTTCGTACTAGTTTCGACCAAATCGTACAATTTGGCCCATATTGTACCAACTCGTACGAGTTCGTACCATTTTTTACGAGTTCGTACCAGTTCGTACAATTTCGTACCTGCTGGTACCATTTCATACTATTTCGTATGATTCCGTACAAGTTCGGACCAAATCGTACGATTTGGCCCTTATTGTATAAACTGGTACGATTTCGTACCATTTTTTTGAGTTCGTTGTAGTTCATGCCACTTCGTACCATTTCGTACCTATTCGTACCATTTCGTGTGATTTCGTATCAGTTCGGAACAAATTGTACGATTTGGCCCATTTTGTACATACTCGTACGAGTTCGTACCTGTTTGTACCATTTCATACCATTTCGTGTGATTTCGTACCAGTTCGGACCAAATTGTACGATTTATCCCATATTGTATAAACTGGTGTGATTTCGAACCATTTTTTTGAGTTCGTACTAGTTCATACAAGTTTGTACTATTCCATACCTATTCGTACCAGTTCGGACCAAATCGTGCTATTTGGCCCATATTGTACAAACTCGTACGAGTTCATACCATTTCGTACGATTTCGTACCAGTTCGGACTAGCGCATATTATCCATACTCGTACGAGTTCGTACAACTTCGTACCTGTTTGTTCCATTTCATTCCATTTCGTGTGATTTCGTACTTGTTCGGACCAAATCGTACGATTTTGCCCATATTGTACAAACTTGTACGGGTTCGTACCAGTTCGTACGATTTCGTTCCTGTTTGTACCATTTCATACCATTTCGTGTGAATTCCTACCAGGTCAGACCAAATGGTATGATTTGGCCCATATTGTATAAACTAGTACGATTTCGAACCATTTTTTCGAGTTCGTACTATTTATACCATTTCGTACGATTTCGTATCTGTTCGTACTAGTTTCGACCAAATCGTACAATTTGGGCCATATTGTACCTACTCGTACGAGTTCGTACCATTTTTACGAGTTCGTACCAGTTCGTACAATTTCGTACCTGTTTGTACCATTTCATACCATTTCGTATGATTTCGTACCAGTTCGGACCATATCGTACGATTTGGCCCTTATTGAGTAAACTGGTACGATTTCGTACCGTTTTTTTGAGTTCGTAGTAGTTCATACCACTTCGTACCATTTCGTACCTATTCATACCATTTCGTGTGATTTCGTACTAGTTCGGAACAAATTGTACGATTTGGCCCATATTGTACCAACTCGTACGAGTTTGTACCAGTTCGTACGATTTCGTACCAGTTTGTACCATCTCATACCATTTTGGGGGATTTCGTACCAGTTCGGGCCAAATCGTACTATTTGCCCAAAATTGTACAAACTCGTACGAGTTCATACTAGTTCGTACGATTTTGTACCTGTTTGTTCCATTTCTTACCATTTTGTTTGATTTCGTACCAGTTCGGACCAAATCGTACGATTTGGCCCATATTGTATAAACTGGTACGATTTCGTACCACTGTTTCGAGTTTGTACCAGTTCGTACGATTTCGTACCTGTTTGTACCTTTTCATACCATTCCGTATGATTTCGTACCAGTTCGGACCAAATCGTACGATTTGGCCCATATTGTATAAACTGGTACGATTTCGTACCATTTTTTGAGTTCAAACTAGTTCATACCATTTCGTACGATTTCGTACCTGTTCATACCATTTCGTGTGATTTCGTACCAGTTCGAACCAAAGTGTTCAATTTGTCCCATATTATACATACTCGTACGAGTTCGTACCTCTTTGTTCCATTTCAGACCATTTCGTGTGATTTCTTACCAGTTCGGACCAAATCGTACGATTTGGCCGATATTGTACGAACTTGTACGGGTTCGTACCAGTTCGTACAATTTCGTAACTGTTTGTACCATATTGTATAAACTAGTACGATTTCGAACCATTTTTTCGAGTTCGTACTATTCATTCCATTTCGTACGATTTCGTACCTGTTCGTACTAGTTTCGACCAAATCGTACAGTTTGGCCCATATTGTACCAACTCGTACGAGTTCGTACCATTTTTTACGAGTTCGTACCAGTTCGTACAATTTCGTACCTGCTTGTACCATTTCATACCATTTCGTATGATTCCGTACAAGTTCGGACCAAATCGTACGATTTGGCCCTTAATGTATAAACTGGTACGATTTCGTACCATTTTTTTGAGTTCGTTGTAGTTCATACCACTTCGTACCATTTCGTACCTATTCGTACCATTTCGTGTGATTTCGTATCAGTTCGGAACAAATTGTACGATTTGGCCCATATTGTACCAATTCGTACGAGTTCGTACCAGTTCGTACGATTTCGTACCAGTTTGTACCATCTCATACCATTTCGGGGGATTTCGTACCAGTTCGGGCTAAATCGTACTATTTGCCCTAAATTGTACAAACTCGTACGAGTTCATACTAGTTCGTACGATTTTGTACCTGTTTGTTCCATTTCTTACCATTTTGTTTGATTTCGTACCAGTTCGGACCAAATCGTACGATTTGGCCCATATTGTATAAACTGGTACGATTTCGTACCACTGTTTCGAGTTTGTACCAGTTCGTACGATTTCGTACCTGTTTGTACCATTTCATACCATTTCGTATGATTTCGTACCAGTTCGGACCATATCGTACGATTTCGTACCATTTTTTTGAGTTCAAACTAGTTCATACCATTTCGTACGATTTCGTACCTGTTCATACCATTTCGTATGATTTCGTACCAGTTCGAACCAAAGTGTACAATTTGGCCCATATTGTACATACCCGTACGAGTTCGTACCTCTTTGTTCCATTTCAGACCATTTCGTGTGATTTCGTACCAGTTCGGACCAAATCGTACGATTTGGCCGATATTGTACAAACTTGTACGGGTTCGTACCAGTTCGTACAATTTCGTAACTGTTTGTACCATTTCATACCATTTCGTATGATTTCGTACCAGTTCGGACCAAATCGTACGATTTGGCCCATATTGTACAAACTTGTACGGGTTCGTACCAGTTCGTACAATTTCTTTCCTGTTTGTACCATTTCGTGTGAATTCCTACCAGGTCGGACCAAATGGTACGATTTGGCCCATATTGTATAAACTAGTACGATTTCGAACCATTTTTTCGAGTTCGTACTATTTATACCATTTCGTACGATTTCGTACCTGTTCGAACTAGTTTCGACCAAATCGTACAATTTGGCCCATATTGTACCAACTCGTACGAGTTCGTACCATTTTTTACGAGTTCGTACCAGTTCGTACAATTTCGTACCTGTTTGTACCATTTCATACCATTTCGTATGATTTCGTACCAGTTCGGACCAAATCGTACGATTTGGCCCCTATTGAATAAACTGGTACGATTTCGTACCGTTTTTTTGAGTTCATAGTAGTTCATACCACTTCGTACCATTTCGTACCTATTCATACCATTTCGTGTGATTTCGTACTAGTTCGGAACAAATTGTACGATTTGGCCCATATTGTACCAACTCGTACGAGTTCGTACCAGTTCGTACGATTTCGTACCAATTTCGTAACTGTTTGTACCATATTGTATGAACTAGTACGATTTCGAACCATTTTTTCGAGTTCGTACTATTCATACCATTTCGTACGATTTCGTACCTGTTCGTACTAGTTTCGACCAAATCGTACAATTTGGCCCATATTGTACCAACTCGTACGAGTTCGTACCATTTTTTACGAGTTCGTACCAGTTCGTACAATTTCGTACCTGCTTGTACCATTTCATACCATTTCCTATGATTCCGTACAAGTTCGGACCAAATCGTACGATTTGGCCCTTATTGTATAAACTGGTACGATTTCGTACCATTTTTTTGAGTTCGTTGTAGTTCATACCACTTCGTACCATTTCGTACCTATTCGTACCATTTCGTGTGATTTCGTATCAATTTGGAACAAATTGTACGATTTGGCCCATATTGTACATACTCGTACGAGTTCGTACCTGTTTGTACCATTTCATACCATTTCGTTTGATTTCGTACCAGTTCGGAGGAAATCGAACGATTTGGCCCATATTGTACATAGTCGTACGAGTTCGTACCATTTTTTGAGTTCATACCCTTTTGTATGATTTCGTACCTGCTTGTACCATTTCATACCATTCCGTGTGATTTCGTACCAGTTCAGACCAAATTGTACGATTTATCCCATATTGTATAAACTGGTGCGACTTCGAACCATTTTTTTGAGTTCGTACTAGTTCATACCATTTTGTACTATTCCGTACCTATTCGTACCAGTTCGGACCAAATCGTGCTATTTGGCCCATATTGTACAAACTCGTACGAGTCCATACCATTTCGTACGATTTCGTACCTGTTCATACCATTTCGTTTGATTTCAGACCAGTTCGGACTAGCGCATATTGTCCATACTCGTACGAGTTCGTACGATTTCGTACCTGTTTGTTCCATTTCATACCATTTCGTGTGATTTCGTACTTGTTCGGACCAAATCGTACGATTTGGCCCATATTGTACAAACTTGTACGGGTTCGTACCAGTTCGTACGATTTCGTTCCTGTTTGTACCATTTCATACCATTTCGTGTGAATTCCTACCAGGTCAGACCAAATGGTACGATTCGGCCCATAGTGTATAAACTGGTACGATTTCGTACCATTTTTTTGAGTTCAAACTAGTTCATACCATTTCGTACGATTTCGTACCTGTTCATACCATTTTGTGTGATTTCGTACCAGTTCGAACCAAAGTGTACAATTTGGCCCATATTATACATACTCGTACGAGTTCGTACCTCTTTGTTCCATTTCAGACCATTTCGTGTGATTTCGTACCAGTTCGGACCAAATCGTACGATTTGGCCGATATTGTACAAACTTGTACGGGTTCGTACCAGTTCGTACAATTTCGTAACTGTTTGTACCATATTGTATAAACTAGTACGATTTCGAACCATTTTTTCGAGTTCGTACTATTCATACCATTTCGTACGATTTCGTACCCGTTCGTACTAGTTTCGACCAAATCGTACAATTTGGCCCATATTGTACCAACTCGTACGAGTTCGTACCATTTTTTACGAGTTCGTACCAGTTCGTACAATTTCGTACCTGCTTGAACCATTTCAAACCATTTCGTATGATTCCGTACAAGTTCGGACCAAATTGTACGATTTGGCCCTTATTGAATAAACTGGTACGATTTCGTACCATTTTTTTGAGTTCGTTGTAGTTCATACCACTTCGTACCATTTCGTACCTATTCGTACCATTTCGTGTGATTTCGTATCAGTTCGGAACAAATTGTACGATTTGGCCCATATTGTACATACTCGTACGAGTTCGTACCTGTTTGTACCATTTCATACCATTTCGTGTGATTTCGTACCAGTTCGGAGGAAATCGTACGATTTGGCCCATATTGTACATAGTCGTACGAGTTCGTACCATTTTTTGAGTTCATACCCTTTTGTATGATTTCGTACCTGCTTGTACCATTTCATACCATTCCGTGTGATTTCGTACCAGTTCGGACCAAATTGTACGATTTATCCCATATTGTATAAACTGGTGCGATTTCGAACCATTTTTTTGAGTTCGTACTAGTTCATACCATTTTGTACTATTCCGTACCTATTCGTACCAGTTCGGACCAAATCGTGCTATTTGGCCCGTATTGTACAAACTCGTACGAGTTCATACCATTTCGTACGATTTCGTACCTGTCCATACCATTTCGTTTGATTTCGTACCAGTTCGGACTAGCGCATATTGTCCATACTCGTACGAGTTCGTACGATTTCTTACCTGTTTGTTCCATTTCATACCATTTCGTGTGATTTCGTACTTGTTCGGACCAAATCGTACGATTTGCCCCATATTGTACAAACTTGTACGGGTTCGTACGATTTCGTTCCTGTTTGTACCATTTCGTACCATTTCATACCATTTCGTCTGAATTCCTACCTGGTCAGACCAAATGGTACGATTTGGCCCATATTGTATAAACTAGTACGATTTCGAACCATTTTTTTGAGTTCGTACTATTTATACCATTTCGTACGATTTCGTACCTGTTCGTACTAGTTTCGACCAAATCGTACAATTTGGCCCATATTGTACCAACTCGTACGAGTTCGTACCAGTTCGTACAATTTCGTACCTGTTTGTACCATTTCATACCATTTCGTATGATTTCGTACCAGTTCGGACCAAATCGTACGATTTGGCCCTTATTGAATAAACTGGTACGATTTCGTGTGATTTCGTACCAGTTCGAACCAAAGTGTACAATTTGGCCCATATTATACATACTCGTACGAGTTCGTACCTCTTTGTTCCATTTCAGACCATTTCCTGTGATTTCGTACCAGTTCGGACCAAATCGTACGATTTGGCCGATATTGTACAAACTTGTACGGGTTCGTACCAGTTCCTACAATTTCGTAACTGTTTGTACCATTTCATACCATTTCGTTTGATTTCGTACCAGTTCGGACCAAATCGTATGATTTGGCCCATATTGTACAAACTTGTACGGGTTCGTACCAGTTCGTACAATTTCGTTCCTGTTTGTACCATTTCGTGTGAATTCCTACCAGGTCAGACCAAATGGTACGATTTGGCCCATATTGTATGAACCAGTACGATTTCGAACCATTTTTTCGAGTTCGTACTATTTATACCATCTCATACCATTTCGGGGGATTTCGTACCAGTTCGGGCCAAATCGTACTATTTGCCCCAAATTGTACAAACTCGTACGAGTTCATACTAGTTCGTACGGTTTTGTACCTGTTTGTTCCATTTCTTACCATTTTGTTTGATTTCGTACCAGTTCATACCAAATCGTACGATTTGTCCCATATTGTATAAACTGGTACGATTTCGTACCACTGTTTCGAGTTTGCAACAGTTCGTACGATTTCGTACCTGTTTGTACCATTTCATACCATTTCGTATGATTTCGTACCAGTTCGGACCAAATCGTACGATTTGGCCCATATTGTATAAACTGGTACGATTTCGTACCATTTTTTTGAGTTCAAACTAGTTCATACCATTTCGTACGATTTTGTACCTGTTCGTACCATTTCGTGTGATTTCGTACCAGTTCGAACCAAAGTGTACAATTTGGCCCAGATTATACATACTCGTACGAGTTCGTACCTCTTTGTTCCATTTCAGACAATTTCGTGTGATTTCGTACCAGTTCGGACCAAATCGTACGATTTGGCCCATATTGTACAAACTTGTACGGGTTCGTACCAGTTCGTAGGATTTCGTACCTGTTTGTACCATTTCATACCATTTCGTGTGAATTCCTACCAGGTCAGGCCAAATGGTACGATTTGGCCCATATTGTATAAACTAGTACGATTTCGAACTATTTTTTCGAGTTCGTACTATTCATACCATTTCGTACGATTTCGTACCTGTTCAAACTAGTTTCGACCAAATCGTACAAGTTGGCCCATAATGTACCAACTCGTACGAGTTCGTACCATTTTTTACGAGTTCGTACCAGTTCGTACAATTTTGTACCTGTTTGTACTATTTCATACCATTTCGTATGATTCCGTACAAGTTCGGACCAAATCGTACGATTTGGCCCTTATTGTATAAACTGGTACGATTTCGTACCGTTTTTTTTGAGTTCGTAGTAGTTCATACCACTTCGTACCATTTCGTACCTATTCATACCATTTCGTGTGATTTCGTACTAGTTCGGAACAAATTGTACGATTTGGCCCATATTGTACCAACTCGTACGCGTTCGTACCAGTTCGTACGATTTCGTACCAGTTTGTACCATTTCAAACCATTTCGGGGGATTTCGTACCAGTTCGGGCCAAATCGTACTATTTGCCCCAAATTGTACAAACTCGTACGAGTTCATACTAGTTCACACGATTTTCTACCTGTTTGTTCCATTTCATATCATTTTGTTTGATTTCGTACCAGTTCGCACCAAGTCGTACGATTTGGCGCATATTGTATAAACTGGTACGATTTCGTACCATTGTTTCGAGTTTGTACCAGTTCGTACGATTTCGTACCTTTTTGTACCATTTAATACCATTTCGTCTGATTTCGTACCAGTTCAGACCAAATCGTACGATTTGGCCCATATTGTATAAACAGGATCGATTTCGTACCATTTTTTTGAGTTCATACTAGTTCATACCATTTCGTAAGATTTCGTACATGTTCATACCATTTCGTGTGATTTCGTACCAGTTCGAAGTGTACAATTTGGCCCATATTATACATACTCGTACGAGTTCGTACCTCTTTGTTCCATTTGAGACCATTTCGTGTGATTTCGTACCAGTTCGGACCAAATCGTACGATTTGGCCCATATTGTACAAACCTGTACGGGTTCGTACCAGTTCGTACGATTTTGTACCTGTTTGTACCATTTCATACCATTTCGTGTGATTTCATTCCAGTTCGGACCAAATCGTACGATGTGGCCCATATTGTATAAACTGGTACGATTTCGTACCATTTTTTTTCGAGTTCATACTAGTTCATACCATTTCGTACGATTTCGTACCTGTTCATACCATTTCGTGTGATTTCGTACCAGTTCGAACCAAAGTGTATAATTTGGCCCATATTATACATACTCGTACGAGTTCGTACCTCTTTCTTCCATTTCAGACCATTTTGTGTGATTTCGTACCAGTTCGGACCAAATCGTACGATTTGGCCCATATTGTACCAACTTGTACGGGTTCGTACCGGTTCGTACGATTTCATACCTGTTTGTACCATTTCATACCATTTGGTGTGAAATCCTACCAGGTCAGACCAAATGGTACGATTTGGCCCATATTGTATAAACTAGTACGATTTCAAACCATTTTTTCGAGTTCGTACTATTCATACCATTTTGTACGATTTCGTACCTGTTCATACTAGTTTCGACCAAATCGTACAATTTGGCCCATATTGTACCAACTCGTACGAGTTCGTACCATTTTTTACGAGTTCGTACCAGTTCGTACAATTTCGTACCTGTTTGTAGCATTTCATACCATTTCGTATGATTTCGTACAAGTTCGGACCAAATCGTACGATTTGGCCTTTATTGTATAAACTGGTACGATTTCGTACCATTTTTTTGAGTTCGTAGTAGTTCATACCACTTCGTACCATTTCATACCTATTCATACCATTTCGTGTGATTTCGTACTAGTTTGGAACAAATTGTACGATTTGGCCCACAACTCGTACCAGTTCGTACCAGTTCGTACGATGTCGTACCAGTTTGTACCATTTCATACCATTTCGGGGGATTTCGTACCAGTTCGGGCCAAATCGTACTATTTGCCCCAAATTGTACAAACTCGTACGAGTTCATACTAGTTCGTACGATTTTGTACCTGTTTGTTCCATTTCATACCATTTTGTTTGATTTCGTACCAGTTCGGACCAAATCGTACGATTTGGCCCATATTGTATAAACTGGTACGATTTCGTACCACTGTTTCGAGTTTGTACCAGTTCGTACGATTTCGTACCTGTTTGTACCATTTCGTATGATTTCGTACCAGTTCGGACCAAATCGTACGATTTGGCCCATATTGTATAAACTGGTACGATTTAGTACCATTTTTTTGAGTTCATACTAGTTCATACCATTTCGTACGATTTCGTACCTGTTCATACCAATTGGTGTGATTTCACAACAGTTCGAACCAAAGTGTACAATTTGGCCCATATTATACATACTCGTACGAGTTCGTACCTCTTTGTACCATTTTAGACCATTTCGTGTGATTTCGTACCAGTTCGGACCAAATCGTACGATTTGGCCGATATTGTACAAACTTGTACGGGTTCGTACCAGTTCGTACAATTTCGTAACTGTTTGTACCATTTCATACCATTTCGTATGATTTCGTACCAGTTCGGATCAAATCGTACGATTTGGCCCTTATTGTATAAACTGGTACGATTTCGTACCATTTTTTCGAGTTCGTTGTAGGTCATACCACTTCGTACCATTTCGTACCTATTCGTACCATTTCGGGTGATTTCGTACCAATTCGGAACAAATGGTACGATTTGGCCCATATTGTACATACTCGTACGAGTTCGTACCTGTTTGTACCATTTCATACCATTTCGTGTGATTTCGTACCAGTTCCGAGGAAATCGTACGATTTAGCCCATATTGTACATACTCGTACGAGTTCGTACCATTTTTTAAGTTCATACCCTTTTGTATGATTTCGTACCTGCTTGTACCATTTCATACCATTCCGTGTGATTTCGTACCAGTTCGGACCAAATTGTACGATTTATCCCATATTGTATAAACTGGTGCGATTTCGAACCATGTTTTTGAGTTCGTACTAGTTCATACCATTTTGTACTATTCCGTACCTATTCGTACCTGTTCGGACCAAATCGTGCTATTTGGCCCATATTGTACAAACTCGTACGAGTTCATACCATTTCGTACGATTTCGTACCTCTTCATACCATTTTGATTGATTTCGTACCAGTTCGGACTAGCCCATATTGTCCATTCTCGGACGAGTTCGTACGATTTCGTACCTGTTTGTCCCATTTCATACCATTTCGTGTGATTTCGAACTAGTTCGGACCAAATCGTACGATTTGGCCCATATTGTACAAACTTGTACGGGTTCGTACCAGTTCGTACAATTTCGTTCCTATTTGTACCATTTCGTGTGAATTCCTACCAGGTCAGACCAAATGGTACGATTTGGCCCATATTGTATAAACTAGTACGATTTCGAACCATTTTTTCGAGTTCGAACTATTTATACCATTTCGTACGATTTCGTACCTGTTCGTACTAGTTTCGATCAAATCGTACAATTTGGCCCATATTGTACCAACTCGTACGAGTTCGTACCATTTTTTATGAGTTCGTACCAGTTCGTACAATTTCGTACCTGTTTGTACCATTTCATACCATTTCGTATGATTTCGTACCAGTTCGGACCAAATCGTACGATTTGGCCCATATTGTATAAACTGGTACGATTTCGTACCATTTTTTTGAGTTCAAACTAGTTCATACCAGTTCGTACGATTTTGTACCTGTTCGTACCATTTCGTGTGATTTCGTACCAGTTCGAACCAAAGTGTACAATTTGGCCCAGATTATACATACTCGTACGAGTTCGTACCTCTTTGTTCCATTTCAGGCCATTTCGTGTGATTTCGTACCAGTTCGGACCAAATCGTACGATTTGGCCCATATTGTACAAACTTGTACGGGTTCGTACCAGTTCGTAGGATTTCGTACCTGTTTGTACCATTTCATACCATTTCGTGTGAATTCCTACCAGGTCAGGCCAAATGGTACGATTTGGCCCATATTGTATAAACTAGTACGATTTCGAACCATTTTTTCGAGTTCGTACTATTCATACCATTTCGTACGATTTCGTACCTGTTCAAACTAGTTTCGACCAAATCGTACAATTTGGCCCATAATGTACCAACTCGTACGAGTTCGTACCATTTTTTACGAGTTCGTACCAGTTCGTACAATTTTGTACCTGTTTGTACTATTTCATACCATTTCGTATGATTCCGTACAAGTTCGGACCAAATCGTACGATTTGGCCCTTATTGTATAAACTGGTACGATTTCGTACCGTTTTTTTTGAGTTCGTAGTAGTTCATACCACTTCGTACCATTTCGTACCTATTCATACCATTTCGTGTGATTTCGTACTAGTTCGGAACAAATTGTGTGATTTGGCCCATATTGTACCAACTCGTACGCGTTCGTACCAGTTCGTACGATTTCGTACCAGTTTGTACCATTTCAAACCATTTCGGGGGATTTCGTACCAGTTCGGGCCAAATCCTACTATTTGCCCCAAATTGTACAAACTCGTACGAGTTCATACTAGTTCACACGATTTTCTACCTGTTTGTTCCATTTCATACCATTTTGTTTGATTTCGTACCAGTTCGCACCAAGTCGTACGATTTGGCGCATATTGTATAAACTGGTACGATTTCGTACCATTGTTTCGAGTTTGTACCAGTTCGTACGATTTCGTACCTTTTTGTACCATTTAATACCATTTCGTCTGATTTCGTACCAGTTCAGACCAAATCGTACGATTTGGCCCATATTGTATAAACAGGATCGATTTCGTACCATTTTTTTGAGTTCATACTAGTTCATACCATTTCGTAAGATTTCGTACCTGTTCATACCATTTCGTGTGATTTCGTACCAGTTCGAACCAAAGTGTACAATTTGGCCCATATTATACATACTCGTACGAGTTCGTACCTCTTTGTTCCATTTGAGACCATTTCGTGTGATTTCGTACCAGTTCGGACCAAATCGTACGATTTGGCCCATATTGTACAAACCTGTACGGGCTCGTACCAGTTCGTACGATTTTGTACCTGTTTGTACCATTTCATACCATTTCGTGTGATTTCATTCCAGTTCGGACCAAATCGTACGATGTGGCCAATATTGTATAAACTGGTACGATTTCGTACCATTTTTTTTCGAGTTCATACTAGTTCATACCATTTCGTACGATTTCGTACCTGTTCATACCATTTCTTGTGATTTCGTACCAGTTCGAACCAAAGTGTATAATTTGGCCCATATTATACATACTCGTACGAGTTCGTACCTCTTTCTTCCATTTCAGACCATTTTGTGTGATTTCGTACCAGTTCGGACCAAATCGTACGATTTGGCCCATATTGTACCAACTTGTACGGGTTCGTACCGGTTCGTACGATTTCATACCTGTTTGTACCATTTCATACCATTTGGTGTGAAATCCTACCAGGTCAGACCAAATGGTACGATTTGGCCCATATTGTATAAACTAGTACGATTTCAAACCATTTTTTCGAGTTCGTACTATTCATACCATTTTGTACGATTTCGTACCTGTTCATACTAGTTTCGACCAAATCATACAATTTGGCCCATATTGTACCAACTCGTACGAGTTCGTACCATTTTTTACGAGTTCGTACCAGTTCGTACAATTTCGTACCTGTTTGTAGCATTTCATACCATTTCGTATGATTTCGTACAAGTTCGGACCAAATCGTACGATTTGGCCTTTATTGTATAAACTGGTACGATTTCGTACCATTTTTTTGAGTTCGTAGTAGTTCATACCACTTCGTACCATTTCATACCTATTCATACCATTTCGTGTGATTTCGTACTAGTTTGGAACAAATTGTACGATTTGGCCCACAACTCGTACGAGTTCGTACCAGTTCGTACGATGTCGTACCAGTTTGTACCATTTCATACCATTTCTGGGGATTTCGTACCAGTTCGGGCCAAATCGTACTATTTGCCCCAAATTGTACAAACTCGTACGAGTTCATACTAGTTCGTACGATTTTGTACCTGTTTGTTCCATTTCATACCATTTTGTTTGATTTCGTACCAGTTCGAACCAAATCGTACGATTTGGCCCATATTGTATAAACTGGTACGATTTCGTACCACTGTTTCGAGTTTGTACCAGTTCGTACGATTTCGTACCTGTTTGTACCATTTCGTATGATTTCGTACCAGTTCGGACCAAATCGTACGATTTGGCCCATATTGTATAAACTGGTACGATTTAGTACCATTTTTTTGAGTTCATACTAGTTCATACCATTTCGTACGATTTCGTACCTGTTCATACCAATTGGTGTGATTTCACAACAGTTCGAACCAAAGTGTACAATTTGGCCCATATTATACATACTCGTACGAGTTCGTACCTCTTTGTACCATTTTAGACCATTTCGTGTGATTTCGTACCAGTTCGGACCAAATCGTACGATTTGGCCGATATTGTACAAACTTGTACGGGTTCGTACCAGTTCGTACAATTTCGTAACTGTTTGTACCATTTCATACCATTTCGTATGATTTCGTACCAGTTCGGATCAAATCGTACGATTTGGCCCTTGTTGTATAAACTGGTACGATTTCGTACCATTTTTTCGAGTTCGTTGTAGGTCATACCACTTCGTACCATTTCATACCTATTCGTACCATTTCGGGTGATTTCGTACCAATTCGGACCAAATTGTAACACCCCGGTATTTCTTTAACAAAGAAATACCTAAATATACAATTTGGTATAAATCAGAGTATAAAAATTCCTGTTCAGATATACATCTTTACAAGAAACAGCGGAAACTAATAGATAAAATAATACAAGCTCGAGTCATACGACCGAATACAGATACTACTACAGAAGAACAAGGACAACCATAAATGAATCAATCTTCAATCTTCTCCTCGAACCTGACGACTAACTGTGCCGCCTGCTGTCCTTATAACCTGTTCTCTGTAAAAACAACAAATATGGATTGGGTGAGACAACTTGTCTCAGTGAGTCCTACCGTGCCCCCTCACTGACACTCGGTTCAATTGTTAAACCGTTACAACAAAATCTGACATAACAATGTCTTATTTATTAATCGAAATGCCACGCACTTCGTGAATTTAGTTAACACGTACCGACTGCAATCCAGTGCTAATCCCGGTAATCGTGTGTTCAACTTATTAAACCGTTATCAAATATAGATAATTAGCTATCACAAGCTATAATCGAAATGCCAAGCAAATCGTGTTCACATTTTTATTTAGTATAAACCGATTGTGAACCCAACGTCACGAATATCGGAAATACCATAGTCTTATTTTAGCATAAACCGATTGTGAACCCAACGTCACGAATATCGGTAATACCATAGTCTTAGTTTAGCATAAACCGATTGTGAACCCAACGTCACGAATATCGGTAACCCGTGAGTTGACCACGCCAAAACACATTCAGGGCCATAGGTAAGGGGTCATGACTACCCTCCCTAGTATGCTACTTGTCGGGTCGTCACCCAACGCAATACGTATGACAATACGCATCAAGTTCTCGAGAGTTAGATAATTTATATCTTTTTCATTTTGATCACCAAAGGATCAGTCACATAGTAATTGGATAAACAATATCCATATCGATCTATAACCCGTTTTGAGGAATTCATAAGTTAGACCTCCGGCATTATAATCATTTTCATTTGACATATATAAACATATATATTCAGTCAGTCCATCAGACGGTGTACCCACACGTATACTAGGGTTTCGGTTTTTCAATCAAATATGCTTTGAAACTCTTTTTCAAAATCGTGAGTCGAATAAGTTCAAAATACGGTTGTCAATAAGGCAATATCCTTACAATGGGTTGGGAGGAAGATTATAAGTGATTCGGGATCGAAAGGAGCGACGGAATGAGAAATCGGAGTCCGGTAACAGCAGCTCACGCACGGTCCGTGCCCAGGGGCGCACGACCCGTGCGTGATTTACCAAAATCACATAGCCAACCCGAAGAGGACGCACGGTCCGTGCCCAGGGGCGCACGACCCGTGCGGCCTGTTCTGTTACCGAATTCTAGTTTCTCATTCCGCTTTCCATTTCTCGCCCAAATCGAATTCCGATCGTTCTCCAACCTGAAAACGGATTTAATAAACAAAATTCCAGACCATATTCCAGTGAAAGCGCTTAAAATCACAATTTCGTAAATTGTTCAACAATTCAATAAAAACCGTAAAAACGCGATATTGTTCAAAAACGGTTTTCGGTTCCAAAATCTTTCGAAATCTGATAATTGCCTTATGACTCAAACCGATATATTTTCAAGACACGAAAAATATCCCTATCCGTGAGTAGAACTCACCCGGTTGGCGATCTCGCGAGAATTCACGCCGGAACACGGACGGCCGGATTGTAAACACTCGAACAATCCCCGTAGTCACGTACACGCTCCTAGTGCCTCCGCATCTGAACTCGATGGGTCCCACATGCACCACCAGTAACTCGATCAAATTCTTGCTACTGAACCCCACTTCAGTATATCGAACTGATGGCGTTCGAGACTTCGGCGAACCGAACTCAAATTTGACGAAACATATTTCCAGCATTCTTCTTTCTGTTTTCCAGCAACATGACTCAGTTTTGCAACAGGCATAATTTGGTCAATCCGTGACCAAATCTATCCAAACCGGTGCTCATTGTGAAGGTAATTTCGTCTACTTTCAGATGGAAGAAGTTTCACGCGCATGCATCCAGTAGATTGAGAGATATTAACAAAACAAGGTGACTGGTCCAGGACAGTGTTGATTCTGAAACCGAAACTTGTAAACAGGATATCTCTCTCATTTCTCCATGAAATCATATGGTTCTTGTGCCCAAAATGAAGAGCTTTTTATCTACTTTCTAGAGAAACAAGAATCACGATCATCGGAGTTGTGTGCAGGGAGATTCGATGAAATCACCGAAGGTATACCCTACGGGTTTTACCCAGAAATTTGCTGAACTTGCATCTTCACCCTCTAACTTGGAAATCCCAGCTCCATCCTTCTTCTGCTCGAAAATGGTGGATGGAGATGTAGGGGAAGATGATCAGAACCAGTGGTATCAAAGGGTAGAGGAAGAAAAATGGTGAAGGATGGCATGAAGATCACTCACATGCACCAAGGTTTTGAGATTTCCTCTTCTTCTCCTCTCTCTTCTCTTTCAACTCTCCTCTCCCCTCTCTCTTCAATTCTGTTTCTGGTTCTTCAGGGTTTCTGATTGTGAGGAACCTGAGAGTGAGGGAATGATTTTTATCCAGCTGGGTTATTTAAAATGTTGAAAAGACTAAAATGCCCTTGCACTCCACTCATTAGTTAAACACTCCCTTAATTCCAACTCCCTCCATTTCTTCACAATTTCAGAATATGTTTGATGATTGGGGAGTGTGGTGTGGTTGGTTAGTAATGATCTGAAAGGAACATTTAAATGAGTGGGAAAAGACTAAAATGCCCTTCCCCTTAATTCTCGTTTAAATCCACTCTAATCCATCAAACATTCACACATTCTCATGACTTGGGGTTTGAATACCGTTCTAATGATCCTACTATGACTTGGACCCAATCTATTATTTCGTCCAAGGATACATCTTCGATATGAGGTGAAATGACCATTTTACCCTTGGGGTCTAATTCCCACCACAATTCACACAATTCGAATAATTTGAGTACATTTCATATGCTTGAGTGATTAAACATCGTTCCCACGAAATTGTCATATCCATGATCCGATTTATTATCTAATCGAATAATTAATTTGTTAGTTAATTTCGTAATCCGAAATTAACAAAATTAGGGATGTTACAATCACCCCAACTTGGAAGATTTTGTCCTCAAAATCGATTATAACCTATACACCTTGTTGACACAAAGTTCATCCGACAATCAACTACTCCGATCTTTTGATGGCAGCCACTAGTTGTTATGGACAAACGGAACACCTACAATCTGTTGAGAACACAAACTTGTAGCTTAGGGTATTTGCACATTCGGCACTATCGAAATCAGGAACTCGGAAGGTTTCGGCTTAGCCGTTACTTGAATTGGAGCGAAACGATGACTTTAAGAGAATTTCTTTGGAATCAAACCATACGGTATCCAGAAGAAAAGTTTTCTTCTCTTCCCGAGTTACGCTCACATAAGCGCTTGACTCATCTTACTAAAAATCTCGACTGAAGCAAACAGAGTTATTTTATAAAACAGGTTGACTTTCAGTCCAAGGAATCTAGAAACGATTTTCCTTGCAACCGAATCCAGGAAAAACTCTAGAATACTAGAAAAATTTTCTTTCATCAAATCAGTTCCAAAACTTGAAAGTACATTAGTTCCATTTGATTGAAAATTCTTTTCAATGGGGTTTCTAATGACGATAGTTTGAAAATACGACTATCCCAAAAAGTTAATTCACCCCAACTTATAGGTGGCCTTACTCAATGCACGGCGCTTCAATAAAGCGGAATCTCAATCTCAAATTTTTAAATTTGCCAGTTCAAAAGTGAGAATAAAGGTGTTATTTTGTTGGAGTCAACCATTTGTGCGATCAAAATCTCGCAAACTTTTATCGTGCTTGAGTTCGGTTCCGTTAAAACAAAACAATTGGGTTTGTTCGAGGAAGGGATCGGGAAGGACATTGAGCCTAAAAGAAAGCGGGTATTTGCTTTTTTTTTTTTTTTTTTATAAAAAAATTTTCCCAAGCCGTTATTCTATTCGATTCAATTCATTTCCCTTCAATTCCCTTCTCGAATCAGTTCAAGATAAAACTTCGAGGTTATAACAAAGGCTTGTATTTCGTGACAAAAATAGACACGACTCAATTGTCTCAAGGGACTACACAAAGGTTATAAAGTTCACTATCAAGGACTCGTGTGTCATACGGTCACTGTCCAATCATTTAGTCTCCGACCGACATACGGTTCATCCTCACTCACTCTACCATCAAACGGGTGTAGAAGGTGAAAAGGTAAAAACATTATAGGTACTCAACTCATTGGATTCTGAGAAAGCCTTGTGTACTGGCTAATTCAGACAACTCTGAATTCAGTACATACTTGCTTGATTGACATCTTGCCGATAGATTATTAGAATGGTGAAACTAGCTTCGATCCATCCGATGGATCAAAGTCATAACAATTTACTGTTGATCTTAACGAATTCAAGATTAACGATTGGAGTTTCACTTTAGTAGCGGAAGCTTGAATGCTATAACATTCGAAGGATGATTTCCCAAACATGGCTTTTTCGGAGTTTTCTAAGTCAACGACTTGTCCAATTTTGGCTGTCTTCCTAGATCAACTAGGCTTGAACTTTGATACCTATGTTTCATAGATCCTCGATCACTCATATCCTAAGGAGATGCAATTTTTCATATTAGGAATCCTACTAGAATGACATACGGTTTTCTTTCGAAGATGAGATTTAGAGTCATTCTAGACAATCCTTGGTCTCTCGATTAACTTCAGTACAACAACTATTCTCGGATTAGTTACGAATTTGGAATTGCGGTGGCACCAGGGGATTTTGAAAACAAAAGTTATTTCGGGAATCACACAAGCACACCATAAGTGTCCTTGTATGATTCGTTGAATTTGTCATTTAGAATTTTCCTTGGCCCAGCTTCTTTCCGAACTTCCGCGACTATCCAGACATAATTATTACATTACATTAATCAATATAGCTTCAGGACGGGTTCTACTCCCATGACAACATCATGTTCGCCACGTAGGTGACTTTAAGCTCCTCGTTTTTCAACCAGTTTGTTGAGGTATTATGGATTAAAATTTCAGAATCATTCCTAATGGTTGAATGGCCATCACTACTAATGGCAATTACCGGAAGTAGGTTCCTTGGAAAAGAGACTACAACAAACGTTATCCTGAATCGGTATCTGGGAGTTTAAACTGACTGATTGGAGATCCTTTTACCAGTTTCCCGTACAACAGGGAGGTCCACATTCCACGAATGTTTAGAGTTTACGGTTCAGATTTCAAAACAGAGGTACAATTCAAAATACAATTGAAGATACGGTTCACCACCCATTCATCGGTGTAGATATTTCCGTTAGCTTTCCAACGCCTCTCGGAACATAAAAATCGGAGTTCCGGAGCAGAAATTACGAACAAAATGATTCGGAAGACTACGAGAATTTCTCACAGACCGTGATCGGAATGCTTCCGGCAGCGGATTGAAATAGGGTCACTCCTACCGATTCCACATACTGATCTGCTTTGAAGGATCTGATTCATAATTCCTGATCGGGACTTAATCTGATCGGCACTTATGATTCCACTAGTCAATACTGACGTCGGAGTGTCTTTACTCAATTGGCTTGTCATCCGTCACATTGTGACTCCGAAGAAAAATTGGAATATATACTTAGAATTTACCGACATGGGTTTTCCTTGACTGCTGCCCTATCTGGGATTGACTGACACCAGAAGGTAAGATTTATGATGAAAACGATATCTCGAAAACTGATACGCTGACTAAATAAAGGTCAGGGTTTTGGGTGTTAACTAGTCTGACAGATTTCAGTACACTGACGTTCCTGCCGCACAACGGCTTCGCTTGATTCTTATTCCTCGATAAGATCTACGACGTTTCATGCCGCGACTCACTAGCCGCATCCAATTCACTTAGTGAACAGTCGCCCACAGTTCCCTCGAACCATCGCGGATGCCCATCCTTGTTTCCAAATGTAATATGTAGTCCTCTGCTGCCGCTGCACGTTCTGATGAAACGAGAAGGCTGAGAATCCTATGGTGTAGGGTCTCAGACATTTTCGGGGCTGAGGCAACTATCTGTCATAATTTTCAGTAACTTACATGAGACATTGAGTGGATCCTGACTCAATACGTCACATAATATACTAAAAAGGTCTGACATATAATTGTCTAAATCCCTAGCTGACTCGATCCTATGTTCTCGACCCGAAGGTCACTACGTCCGACAAGGCCGAACCGCTCTGATACCAAATGTAACACCCCGGTATTTCTTTAACAAAGAAATACCTAAATATACAATTTGGTATAAATCAGAGTATAAAAATTCCTGTTCAGATATACATCTTTACAAGAAACAGCGGAAACTAATAGATAAAATAATACAAGCTCGAGTCATACGACCGAATACAGATACTACTACAGAAGAACAAGGACAACCATAAATGAATCAATCTTCAATCTTCTCCTCGAACCTGACGACTAACTGTGCCGCCTGCTGTCCTTATAACCTGTTCTCTGTAAAAACAACAAATATGGATTGGGTGAGACAACTTGTCTCAGTGAGTCCTACCGTGCCCCCTCACTGACACTCGGTTCAATTGTTAAACCGTTACAACAAAATCTGACATAACAATGTCTTATTTATTAATCGAAATGCCACGCACTTCGTGAATTTAGTTAACACGTACCGACTGCAATCCAGTGCTAATCCCGGTAATCGTGTGTTCAACTTATTAAACCGTTATCAAATATAGATAATTAGCTATCACAAGCTATAATCGAAATGCCAAGCAAATCGTGTTCACATTTTTATTTAGTATAAACCGATTGTGAACCCAACGTCACGAATATCGGAAATACCATAGTCTTATTTTAGCATAAACCGATTGTGAACCCAACGTCACGAATATCGGTAATACCATAGTCTTAGTTTAGCATAAACCGATTGTGAACCCAACGTCACGAATATCGGTAACCCGTGAGTTGACCACGCCAAAACACATTCAGGGCCATAGGTAAGGGGTCATGACTACCCTCCCTAGTATGCTACTTGTCGGGTCGTCACCCAACGCAATACGTATGACAATACGCATCAAGTTCTCGAGAGTTAGATAATTTATATCTTTTTCATTTTGATCACCAAAGGATCAGTCACATAGTAATTGGATAAACAATATCCATATCGATCTATAACCCGTTTTGAGGAATTCATAAGTTAGACCTCCGGCATTATAATCATTTTCATTTGACATATATAAACATATATATTCAGTCAGTCCATCAGACGGTGTACCCACACGTATACTAGGGTTTCGGTTTTTCAATCAAATATGCTTTGAAACTCTTTTTCAAAATCGTGAGTCGAATAAGTTCAAAATACGGTTGTCAATAAGGCAATATCCTTACAATGGGTTGGGAGGAAGATTATAAGTGATTCGGGATCGAAAGGAGCGACGGAATGAGAAATCGGAGTCCGGTAACAGCAGCTCACGCACGGTCCGTGCCCAGGGGCGCACGACCCGTGCGTGATTTACCAAAATCACATAGCCAACCCGAAGAGGACGCACGGTCCGTGCCCAGGGGCGCACGACCCGTGCGGCCTGTTCTGTTACCGAATTCTAGTTTCTCATTCCGCTTTCCATTTCTCGCCCAAATCGAATTCCGATCGTTCTCCAACCTGAAAACGGATTTAATAAACAAAATTCCAGACCATATTCCAGTGAAAGCGCTTAAAATCACAATTTCGTAAATTGTTCAACAATTCAATAAAAACCGTAAAAACGCGATATTGTTCAAAAACGGTTTTCGGTTCCAAAATCTTTCGAAATCTGATAATTGCCTTATGACTCAAACCGATATATTTTCAAGACACGAAAAATATCCCTATCCGTGAGTAGAACTCACCCGGTTGGCGATCTCGCGAGAATTCACGCCGGAACACGGACGGCCGGATTGTAAACACTCGAACAATCCCCGTAGTCACGTACACGCTCCTAGTGCCTCCGCATCTGAACTCGATGGGTCCCACATGCACCACCAGTAACTCGATCAAATTCTTGCTACTGAACCCCACTTCAGTATATCGAACTGATGGCGTTCGAGACTTCGGCGAACCGAACTCAAATTTGACGAAACATATTTCCAGCATTCTTCTTTCTGTTTTCCAGCAACATGACTCAGTTTTGCAACAGGCATAATTTGGTCAATCCGTGACCAAATCTATCCAAACCGGTGCTCATTGTGAAGGTAATTTCGTCTACTTTCAGATGGAAGAAGTTTCACGCGCATGCATCCAGTAGATTGAGAGATATTAACAAAACAAGGTGACTGGTCCAGGACAGTGTTGATTCTGAAACCGAAACTTGTAAACAGGATATCTCTCTCATTTCTCCATGAAATCATATGGTTCTTGTGCCCAAAATGAAGAGCTTTTTGTCTACTTTCTAGAGAAACGAGAATCACGATCATCGGAGTTGTGTGCAGGGAGATTCGATGAAATCACCGAAGGTATACCCTACGGGTTTTACCCAGAAATTTGCTGAACTTGCATCTTCACCCTCTAACTTGGAAATCCCAGCTCCATCCTTCTTCTGCTCGAAAATGGTGGATGGGGATGTAGGGGAAGATGATCAGAACCAGTGGTATCAAAGGGTAGAGGAAGAAAAATGGTGAAGGATGGCATGAAGATCACTCACATGCACCAAGGTTTTGA
Source organism: Astragalus membranaceus (assembly GCA_039519185.1). Lineage (NCBI taxonomy): Eukaryota > Viridiplantae > Streptophyta > Magnoliopsida > Fabales > Fabaceae > Astragalus > Astragalus membranaceus. The sequence continues at coordinate 25,737 of JAZGSX010000109.1, forward strand.
GATTTCCTCTTCTTCTCCTCTCTCTTCTCTTTCAACTCTCCTCTCCCCTCTCTCTTCAATTCTGTTTCTGGTTCTTCAGGGTTTCTGATTGTGAGGAACCTGAGAGTGAGGGAATGATTTTTATCCAGCTGGGTTATTTAAAATGTTGAAAAGACTAAAATGCCCTTGCACTCCACTCATTAGTTAAACACTCCCTTAATTCCAACTCCCTCCATTTCTTCACAATTTCAGAATATGTTTGATGATTGGGGAGTGTGGTGTGGTTGGTTAGTAATGATCTGAAAGGAACATTTAAATGAGTGGGAAAAGACTAAAATGCCCTTCCCCTTAATTCTCGTTTAAATCCACTCTAATCCATCAAACATTCACACATTCTCATGACTTGGGGTTTGAATACCGTTCTAATGATCCTACTATGACTTGGACCCAATCTATTATTTCGTCCAAGGATACATCTTCGATATGAGGTGAAATGACCATTTTACCCTTGGGGTCTAATTCCCACCACAATTCACACAATTCGAATAATTTGAGTACATTTCATATGCTTGAGTGATTAAACATCGTTCCCACGAAATTGTCATATCCATGATCCGATTTATTATCTAATCGAATAATTAATTTGTTAGTTAATTTCGTAATCCGAAATTAACAAAATTAGGGATGTTACACAAATGGTACGATTTGGCCCATATTGTACATACTCGTACGAGTTCGTACCTGTTTGTACCATTTCATACCATTTCGTGTGATTTCGTACCAGTTCGGAGGAAATCGTACGATTTAGCTCATATTGTACATACTCGTACGAGTTCGTACCATTTTTTAAGTTCATACCCTTTTGTATGATTTCGTACCTGCTTGTACCATTTCATACCATTCCGCGTGATTTCGTACCAGTTCGGACCAAATTGTACGATTTATCCCATATTGTATAAACTGGTGCGATTTCGAAACATGTTTTTGAGTTCGTACTAGTTCATACCATTTTGTACTATTCCGTACCTATTCGTACCTGTTCGGACCAAATCGTGCTATTTGGCCCATATTGTACAAACTCGTACGAGTTCATACCATTTCGTACGATTTCGTACCTCTTCATACCATTTTGATTGATTTCGTACCAGTTCGGACTAGCCCATATTGTCCATTCTCGGACGAGTTCGTACGATTTCGTACCTGTTTGTCCCATTTCATACCATTTCGTGTGATTTCGAACTAGTTCGGACCAAATCGTATGATTTGGCCCATATTGTACAAACTTGTACGGGTTCGTACCAGTTCGTACAATTTCGTTCCTGTTTGTACCATTTCGTGTGAATTCCTACCAGGTCAGACCAAATGGTACGATTTGGCCCATATTGTATAAACTAGTACGATTTCGAACCATTTTTTCGAGTTCGAACTATTTATACCATTTCGTACGATTTCGTACCTGTTCGTACTAGTTTCGATCAAATCGTACAATTTGGCCCATATTGTACCAACTCGTACGAGTTCGTACCATTTTTTATGAGTTCGTACCAGTTTGTACAATTTCGTACCTATTTGTACCATTTCATACCATTTCGTATGATTTCGTACCAGTTCGGACCAAATCGTACGATTTGGCCCATATTGTATAAACTGGTACGATTTCGTACCATTTTTTTGAGTTCAAACTAGTTCATACCAGTTCGTACGATTTGGTACCTGTTCGTACCATTTCGTGTGATTTCGTACCAGTTCGAACCAAAGTGTACAATTTGGCCCAGATTATACATACTCGTACGAGTTCGTATCTCTTTGTTCCATTTCAGACCATTTCGTGTGATTTCGTACCAGTTCGGACCAAATCGTACGATTTGGCCCATATTGTACAAACTTGTACGGGTTCGTACCAGTTCGTAGGATTTCGTACCTGTTTGTACCATTTCATACCATTTCGTGTGAATTCCTACCAGGTCAGGCCAAATGGTACGATTTGGCCCATATTGTATAAACTAGTACGATTTCGAACCATTTTTTCGAGTTCGTACTATTCATACCATTTCGTACGATTTCGTACCTGTTCAAACTAGTTTCGACCAAATCGTACAATTTGGCCCATAATGTACCAACTCGTACGAGTTCGTACCATTTTTTACGAGTTCGTACCAGTTCGTACAATTTTGTACCTGTTTGTACTATTTCATACCATTTCGTATGATTCCGTACAAGTTCGGACCCAATCGTACGATTTGGCCCTTATTGTATAAACTGGTACGATTTCGTACCGTTTTTTTTGAGTTCGTAGTAGTTCATACCACTTCGTACCATTTCGTACCTATTCATACCATTTCGTGTGATTTCGTACTAGTTCGGAACAAATTGTACGATTTGGCCCATATTGTACCAACTCGTACGCGTTCGTACCAGTTCGTACGATTTCGTACCAGTTTGTACCATTTCAAACCATTTCGGGGGATTTCGTACCAGTTCGGGCCAAATCGTACTATTTGCCCCAAATTGTACAAACTCGTACGAGTTCATACTAGTTCACACGATTTTCTACCTGTTTGTTCCATTTCATACCATTTTGTTTGATTTCGTACCAGTTCGCACCAAGTCGTACGATTTGGCGCATATTGTATAAACTGGTACGATTTCGTACCATTGTTTCGAGTTTGTACCAGTTCGTACGATTTCGTACCTTTTTGTACCATTTAATACCATTTCGTCTGATTTCGTACCAGTTCAGACCAAATCGTACGATTTGGCCCATATTGTATAAACAGGATCGATTTCGTACCATTTTTTTGAGTTCATACTAGTTCATACCATTTCGTAAGATTTCGTACATGTTCATACCATTTCGTGTGATTTCGTACCAGTTCGAACCAAAGTGTACAATTTGGCCCATATTATACATACTCGTACGAGTTCGTACCACTTTGTTCCATTTGAGACCATTTCGTGTGATTTCGTACCAGTTCGGACCAAATCGTACGATTTGGCCCATATTGTACAAACCTGTACGGGTTCGTACCAGTTCGTACGATTTTGTACCTGTTTGTACCATTTCATGTGATTTCATTCCAGTTCGGACCAAATCGTACGATGTGGCCCATATTGTATAAACTGGTACGATTTCGTACCATTTTTTTTCGAGTTCATACTAGTTCATACCATTTCGTACGATTTCGTACCTGTTCATACCATTTCTTGTGATTTCGTACCAGTTCGAACCAAAGTGTATAATTTGGCCCATATTATACATACTCGTACGAGTTCGTACCTCTTTCTTCCATTTCAGACCATTTTGTGTGATTTCGTACCAGTTCGGACCAAATTGTACGATTTGGCCCATATTGTACCAACTTGTACGGGTTCGTACCGGTTCGTACGATTTCATACCTGTTTGTACCATTTCATACCATTTGGTGTGAAATCCTACCAGGTCAGACCAAATGGTACGATTTGGCCCATATTGTATAAACTAGTACGATTTCAAACCATTTTTTCGAGTTCGTACTATTCATACCATTTTGTACGATTTCGTACCTGTTCATACTAGTTTCGACCAAATCGTACAATTTGGCCCATATTGTACCAACTCGTACGAGTTCGTACCATTTTTTACGAGTTCGTACCAGTTCGTACAATTTCGTACCTGTTTGTAGCATTTCATACCATTTCGTATGATTTCGTACAAGTTCGGACCAAATCGTACGATTTGGCCTTTATTGTATAAACTGGTACGATTTCGTACCATTTTTTTGAGTTCGTAGTAGTTCATACCACTTCGTACCATTTCATACCTATTCATACCATTTCGTGTGATTTCGTACTAGTTTGGAACAAATTGTACGATTTGGCCCACAACTCGTACGAGTTCGTACGATGTCGTACCAGTTTGTACCATTTCATACCATTTCAGGGGATTTCGTACCAGTTCGGGCCAAATCGTACTATTTGCCCCAAATTGTACAAACTCGTACGAGTTCATACTAGTTCGTACGATTTTGTACCTGTTTGTTCCATTTCATACCATTTTGTTTGATTTCGTACCAGTTCGGACCAAATCGTACGATTTGGCCCATATTGTATAAACTGGTACGATTTCGTACCACTGTTTCGAGTTTGTACCAGTTCGTACGATTTCGTACCTGTTTGTACCATTTCGTATGATTTCGTACCAGTTCGGACCAAATCGTACGATTTGGCCCATATTGTATAAACTGGTACGATTTAGTACCATTTTTTTGAGTTCATACTAGTTCATACCATTTCGTACGATTTCGTACCTGTTCATACCAATTGGTGTGATTTCACAACAGTTCGAACCAAAGTGTACAATTTGGCCCATATTATACATACTCGTACGAGTTCGTACCTCTTTGTACCAATTTAGACCATATCATGTGATTTCGTACCAGTTCGGACCAAATCGTACGATTTGGCCGATATTGTACAAACTTGTACGGGTTCGTACCAGTTCGTACAATTTCGTAACTGTTTGTACCATTTCATACCATTTCGTATGATCTCGTACCAGTTCGGATCAAATCGTACGATTTGGCCCTTATTGTATAAACTGGTACGATTTCGTACCATTTTTTCGAGTTCGTTGTAGGTCATACCACTTCGTACCATTTCGTACCTATTCGTACCATTTCGTGTGATTTCGTACCAACTCGGAACAAATGGTACGATTTGGCCCATATTGTACATACTCGTACGAGTTCGTACCTGTTTGTACCATTTCATACCATTTCGTGTGATTTCGTACCAGTTCGGAGGAAATCGTACGATTTAGCCCATATTGTACATACTCGTACGAGTTCGTACCATTTTTTAAGTTCATACCCTTTTGTATGATTTCGTACCTGCTTGTACCATTTCATACCATTCCGTGTGATTTCGTACCAGTTCGGACCAAATTGTACGATTTATCCCATATTGTATAAACTGGTGCGATTTCGAACCATGTTTTTGAGTTCGTACTAGTTCATACCATTTTGTACTATTCCGTACCTATTCGTACCTGTTCGGACCAAATCGTGCTATTTGGCCCATATTGTACAAACTCGTACGAGTTCATACCATTTCGTACGATTTCGTACCTCTTCATACCATTTTGTTTGATTTCGTACCAGTTCGGACTAGCCCATATTTTCCATTCTCGGACGAGTTCGTACGATTTCGTACCTGTTTGTCCCATTTCATACCATTTCGTGTGATTTCGGACTAGTTCGGACCAAATCGTACGATTTGGCCCATATTGTACAAACTTGTACGGGTTCGTACCAGTTCGTACAATTTTGTTCCTGTTTGTACCATTTCGTGTGAATTCCTACCAGGTCAGACCAAATGGTACGATTTGGCCCATATTGTATAAACTAGTACGATTTCGAACCATTTTTTCGAGTTCGAACTATTTATAGCATTTCGTACGATTTCGTACCTGTTCGTACTAGTTTCGACCAAATCGTACAATTTGGCCCATATTGTACCAACTCGTACGAGTTCGTACCATTTTTTATGAGTTCGTACCAGTTCGTACAATTTCGTACCTGTTTGTACCATTTCATACCATTTCGTATGATTTCGTACCAGTTCGGACCAAATCGTACGATTTGGCCCTTATTGAATAAACTGGTACGATTTCGTACCGTTTTTTTGAGTTCGTAGTAGTTCATACCACTTCGTACCATTTCGTACCTATTCATACCATTTCGTGTGATTTCGTACTAGTTCGAAACAAATTGTACGATTTGGCCCATAATGTACCAACTCGTACGATTTCGTACCAGTTTGTACCATCTCATACCATTTCGGGGGATTTCGTACCAGTTCGGGCCAAATCATACTATTTGCCCCAAATTGTACAAACTCGTACGAGTTCATACTAGTTCGTACGATTTTGTACCTGTTTGTTCCATTTCTTACCATTTTGTTTGATTTTGTACCAGTTCGGACCAAATCGTACGATTTGACCCATATTGTATAAACTGGTACGATTTCGTACCACTGTTTCGAGTTTGTACCAGTTCGTACGATTTCGTACCTGTGTGTACCTTTTCATACCATTTCGTATGATTTCGTACCAGTTCGGACCAAATCGTACGATTTGGCCCATATTGTATAAACTGGTACGATTTCGTACCATTTTTTTGAATTCAAACTAGCTCATACCATTTCGTACGATTTCGTACCTGTTCATACCATTTCGTGTGATTTCGTACCAGTTCGAACCAAAGTGTACAATTTGGCCCATATTATACATACTCGTACGAGTTCGTACCTCTTTGTTCCATTCAGACCATTTCGTGTGATTTCGTACCAGTTCGGACCAAATCGTACGATTTGGCCGATATTGTACAAACTTGTACGGGTTCGTACCAGTTCGTACAATTTCGTAATTGTTTGTACCATATTGTATAAACTAGTACGATTTCGAACCATTTTTTCGAGTTCGTACTATTCATACCATTTCGTACGATTTCGTACCTGTTCGTACTAGTTTAGACCAAATCGTACAATTTGGCCCATATTGTACCAACTCGTACGAGTTCGTACCATTTTTTACGAGTTCGTACAAGTTCGTACAATTTCGTACCTGCTTGTACCATTTCATACCATTTCGTATGATTCCGTACAAGTTCGGACCAAATCGTACGATTTGGCCCTTATTGTGTAAACTGGTACGATTTCGTACCATTTTTTTGAGTTCGTTGTAGTTCATACCACTTCATACCATTTCGTACCTATTCGTACCATTTCGTGTGATTTCGTTTCAGTTCGTGATGACAGACTAGGTGTGGAATTTGGCCATTTGCTTGATTTTCGGTTTATAATCAGGTTGCAACTTATATTTTTGTATTTTTGATTTAAAAATGGATAACAAAATGAAAAGGAATGAAAGGAATTTCGTGGCTTTGGTGCTAGTGAGATTAGGGAACAGATTAAAAAGAACAACAAAACTCAAAGGCAATAGATAATCTACAATTCAAAGAACTGAGTTTCTTTATAGTTCTTTTTTTACGAATAAGTGAAGAAGATGGGTGATTGAGGCAGGGGCGCCACCTTGTCTAATCCAAGACTAGGATAAGCCTATGAGTGAGGATCGCCACAAGAAACCTGGTTTCTCGATAAGATCTGATAATGGTTCAATCCAGAACCAAAGAGCAAAAGCTCTCAATTTCACACAAAGTGATTTTTGACTAAAATTCTTGTTTTTCTTCTATTGATTTTGATGAAAACATATATAGGAAAGAACATTAGGATCTGATGTGCTACAAGAAAGAGACAGTTTACAATAATGAGCATTAGTGTTCCTTGAATATGTAACTCCTTCTTTTATTTGCTTTGTTTTCTCATAATGCCTTGCTTGAATTTGTAACTCTTTCTTTAAATTGCCTTGTCTTTTCTTTATGACTTGGAGTTTAAAAAACCAAAAGACTCCCTAGCATCCAAAGCTGATTATTCTTCAATAAGAAAGTGACATTGCACCCATTTCAATCCTAATTTTCGTTCTCCACTATGCATGCTTCAACACACACTTTAAATCAACATAAAACACACCAAACAATAGCAAAGACCAAGCTGGCAGCCTATACTACAAGCAGCCCAAGCTCCACACATAAAAAGAACACTCAACCAAATAAAATAAACTTAAGTGTTGGGCCTAATTAAATCAAAGTTCTGCCCACACATTTTATTACAAATTAAAATAAAATTAGAGCAATTAAAATTGGACAGCAAGCCCATGGTAGGTTGTCATCAGTTCGGAACATATTGTACGATTTGGCCCATATTGTACATACTCGTACGAGTTCGTACCTGTTTGTACCATTTCATATCATTTCGTGTGATTTTGTACCAGTTCGGAGGAAATCGTACGATTTGGCCCATATTGTACATAGTCGTCTGAGTTCATACCATTTTTTGAGTTCATACCCTTTTGTATGATTTCGTCCCTGCTTGTACCATTTCGTACCATTCCGTGTGATTTCGTACCAGTTCGGACCAAATTGTACGATTTATCCCATATTGTATAAACTGGTGTGATTTCCAACCATTGTTTTGAGTTCGTACTAGTTCATACCATTTTGTACAATTCCGTACCTATTCGTACCAGTTCGGACCAAATCGTGCTATTTGGCCCATATTGTACAAACTCGTACGAGTTCATACCATTTCGTACGATTTCGTACCTGTTCATACCATTTCGTTTGATTTCGTACGAGTTCGGACAAGCGCATATTGTCCATACTCGTACGAGTTCGTACGAAAGTACCTGTTTGTTCCATTTCATACCATTTCGTGTGATTTCGTACTAGTTCGGACCAAATCGTACGATTTGGCCCATATTGTACAAACTTGTACGGGTTCGTACCAGTTCGTACGATTTCGTTCCTGTTTGTACCATTTCATACCATTTCGTGTGAATTCCTACCAGGTCAGACCAAATGGTACGATTTGGCCCATATTGTATAAACTAGTACGATTTCGAACCATTTTTTTGAGGTCGTACTATTCATACCATTTTGTACGATTTCGTACCTGTTCGTACTAGTTTCGACCAAATCGTACAATTTGGCCCATATTGTACCAACTCGTACGAGTTCGTACCATTTTTTACGACTTCGTACCCGTTCGTACAATTTCGTACCTGTTTGTACTATTTCATACCATTTCGTATGATTCCGTACAAGTTCGGACCAAATCGTACGATTTGGCCCTTATTGTATAAACTGGTACGATTTCGTACCGTTTTTTTGAGTTCGTAGTAGTTCATACCAGTTCGTACCATTTCGTACCTATTCATACCATTTCGTGTGATTTCGTACTAGTTCGGAACAAATTGTACGATTTGGCCCATATTGTACCAACTCGTACGAGTTCGTACCAGTTCGTACGATTTCGTACCAGTTTGTACCATTTCAAACCATTTCGGGGGATTTCGTACCAGTTCGGGCCAAATCGTACTATTTGCCCCAAATTGTACAAACTCGTACGAGTTCATGCTAGTTCGTACGATTTTGTACCCGTTTGTTCCATTTCTTACCATTTTGTTTGATTTTGTACCAGTTCGGACCAAATCGTACGATTTGGCCCATATTGTATAAACTGGTACGATTTCGTACCACTGTTTCGAGTTTGTACCAGTTCGTACGATTTCGTACCTGTTTGTACCTTTTCATACCATTTCGTATGATTTCGTACCAGTTCGGACCAAATCGAACGATTTGGCCCATATTGTATAAACTGGAACGATTTCGTACCATTTTTTTGAATTCAAACTAGCTCATACCATTTCGTACGATTTCGTACCTATTCATACCATTTCGTGTGATTTCGTACCAGTTCGAACCAAAGTGTACAATTTGGCCCATATTATACATACTCGTACGAGTTCGTACCTCTTTGTTCCATTTCAGACCATTTCGTGTGATTTCGTACCAGTTCGGACCAAATCGTACGATTTGGCCGATATTGAACAAACTTGTACGGGTTCGTACCAGTTCGTACAATTTCGTAACTGTTTGTACCATATTGTATAAACTAGTACGATTTCGAACCATTTTTTCGAGTTCGTACTATTCATACCATTTCGTACGATTTCGTACCTGTTCGTACTAGTTTCGACCAAATCGTACAATTTGGCCCATATTAAACCAACTCGTACGAGTTCGTACCATTTTTTACGAGTTCGTACAATTTCGTACCTGCTTGTACCATTTCATACCATTTCGTATGATTCCGTACAAGTTCGGACCAAATCGTACGATTTGGCCCTTATTGTATAAACTGGTACGATATCGTACCATTTTTTTGAGTTCGTTGTAGTTCATACCACTTCGTACCATTTCGTACCTATTCGTACCATTTCGTGTGATTTCGTTTCAGTTCGGAACAAATTGTACGATTTGGCCCATATTGTACATACTCGTACGAGTTCGTACCTGTTGGTACCATTTCATACCATTTCGTGTGATTTCGTACCAGTTCGGAGGAAATCGTACGATTTGGCCCATATTGTACATAGTCGTCTGAGTTCGTACCATTTTTTGAGTTCATACCCTTTTGCAATGTTTTTAAACTCGAACCGGTGACCGACTCGGTGAAGGTACCGGGTCACTGGGTCAAGGGTCGGACCGAAGGGTCGACAGTTGAACCGCATGACCAAAACCGGAACCGGATGACTCGGACCCGGTCTCTATTTCGAGAATTTTCAATACCTATATAGTATATAATATAAATTTCGTCCCTGTAAAATTAATAACTATGTTTATTTTATATCTACTAAAATATAAAAAATTCCCAAATTTTTAGGACCTATATATTTCATACTTGTAAAACTTAATTTGCTAAAATTACACACCATGCCTATTTTATTTTTATTTGCTTGGTATATATTAAATAAATTTTAAAAGTTCATATCATGCTTCAATAAATATTTAGAACAAATTTCATAAGTTAACAACTTAATATTAAATAAATCTTTAAAAAAATACTTAATATTAAATAAGTTTGTTGAAACATAATATTAATATTACAAGCTAATGCCATGAGGATGAGCATACTTGACTTTTAGGAAAAGAGGTACCAATTATATATATTTGAAATAAATAATATTCTCAATAAGATTGGTAGCCTCATGGTAGCGCTCAACATTTGCTTTCAATAGGTCAGGGGTTCAAACCCCACTAACGACATTTTTGTTGAGGGTTTTGAGTCTCTTTTGTTTTAAGTCTCTTTTGTTTTAAGTAGTTTAGAAATAGTCCCACATCGGATAGAATGAACAGAACATGGAGGAAATGAGATATAAAAGCAAGGTGTATGTCAATGGGAAACATACTTACCTAGATGACAATCACTAGTGGGGGCTTGCGTTCGTGCGGCCCCTCCCAATTACAGTTCAAAGATTTGATAAAAAATAAAAAATAAAAAAATGGACAACCCGGTCCGGTTTGAGCCGGGTCACCGGGTCGCCGGTTTTCCCCAAAACCGGCCGGTTTCCACCGGTTCCCACCGGTTTGGTGCATAACCGATCCAAAGGCTTGACCGGCTCGGTTACCCCCCCGGTTCCCGGTTCGACCGGTCCGACCGGCCGGGCCGAGCCGGTTTTTAAAACACTGCCCTTTTGTATGATTTCGTCCCTGCTTGTACCATTTCATACCATTCCGTGTGATTTCGTACCAGTTCGGACCAAATTGTACGATTTATCCCATATTGTATAAACTGGTGCGATTTCGAACCATTTTTTTGAGTTCGTACTAGTTCATACCATTTTGTACTATTCCGTACCTATTCGTACCAGTTCGGACCAAATCGTGCAATTTGGCCCATATTGTACAAACTCGTACGAGTTCATACCATTTCGTACGATTTCGTACCTGTTCATACCATTTCGTTTGATTTCGTACCAGTTCGGACTAGCGCATATTGTCCATACTCATACCATTTCGTACGATTTCGTACCTGTTCATACCATTTCGTGTGATTTCGTACCAGTTCGAACCAAAGTGTACAATTTGGCCCATATTATACATACTCGTACGAGTTCGTACCTCTTTGTTCCATTTCAGACCATTTCGTGTGATTTCGTACCAGTTCGGACCAAATCGTACGATTTGGCCGATATTGAACAAACTTGTACGGGTTCGTACCAGTTCGTACAATTTCGTAACTGTTTGTACCATATTGTATAAACTAGTACGATTTCGAACCATTTTTTCGAGTTCGTACTATTCATACCATTTCGTACGATTTCGTACCTGTTCGTACTAGTTTCGACCAAATCGTACAATTTGGCCCATATTGTACCAACTCGTACGAGTTCGTACCATTTTTTACGAGTTCGTACAATTTCGTACCTGCTTGTACCATTTCATACCATTTCGTATGATTCCGTACAAGTTCGGACCAAATCGTACGATTTGGCCCTTATTGTATAAACTGGTACGATATCGTACCATTTTTTTGAGTTCGTTGTAGTTCATACCACTTCGTACCATTTCGTACCATTTCGTGTGATTTCGTTTCAGTTCGGAACAAATTGTACGATTTGGCCCATATTGTACATACTCGTACGAGTTCGTACCTGTTGGTACCATTTCATACCATTTCGTGTGATTTCGTACCTGTTCGGAGGAAATCGTACGATTTGGCCCATATTGTACATAGTCGTCTAAGTTCGTACCATTTTTTGAGTTCATACCCTTTTGCAATGTTTTTAAACTCGAACCGGTGACCGACTCGGTGAAGGTACCGGGTCACTGGGTCAAGGGTCGGACCGAAGGGTCGACAGTTGAACCGCATGACCAAAACCGGAACCGGATGACTCGGACCCGGTCTCTATTTCGAGAATTTTCAATACCTATATAGTATATAATATAAATTTCGTCCCTGTAAAATTAATAACTATGTTTATTTTATATCTACTAAAATATAAAAAATTCCCAAATTTTTAGGACCTATATATTTCATACTTGTAAAACTTAATTTGCTAAAATTACACACCATGCCTATTTTATTTTTATTTGCTTGGTATATATTAAATAAATTTTAAAAGTTCATATCATGCTTCAATAAATATTTAGAACAAATTTCATAAGTTAACAACTTAATATTAAATAAATCTTTAAAAAAATACTTAATATTAAATAAGTTTGTTGAAACATAATATTAATATTACAAGCTAATGCCATGAGGATGAGCATACTTGACTTTTAGGAAAAGAGGTACCAATTATATATATTTGAAATAAATAATATTCTCAATAAGATTGGTAGCCTCATGGTAGCGCTCAACATTTGCTTTCAATAGGTCAGGGGTTCAAACCCCACTAACGACATTTTTGTTGAGGGTTTTGAGTCTCTTTTGTTTTAAGTCTCTTTTGTTTTAAGTAGTTTAGAAATAGTCCCACATCGGATAGAATGAACAGAACATGGAGGAAATGAGATATAAAAGCAAGGTGTATGTCAATGGGAAACATACTTACCTAGATGACAATCACTAGTGGGGGCTTGCGTTCGTGCGGCCCCTCCCAATTACAGTTCAAAGATTTGATAAAAAATAAAAAATAAAAAAATGGACAACCCGGTCCGGTTTGAGCCGGGTCACCGGGTCGCCGGTTTTCCCCAAAACCGGCCGGTTTCCACCGGTTCCCACCGGTTTGGTGCATAACCGATCCAAAGGCTTGACCGGCTCGGTTACCCCCCCGGTTCCCGGTTCGACCGGTCCGACCGGCCGGGCCGAGCCGGTTTTTAAAACACTGCCCTTTTGTATGATTTCGTCCCTGCTTGTACCATTTCATACCATTCCGTGTGATTTCGTACCAGTTCGGACCAAATTGTACGATTTATCCCATATTGTATAAACTGGTGCGATTTCGAACCATTTTTTTGAGTTCGTACTAGTTCATACCATTTTGTACTATTCCGTACCTATTCGTACCAGTTCGGACCAAATCGTGCAATTTGGCCCATATTGTACAAACTCCTACGAGTTCATACCATTTCTGATGAGAGCACGAGTTCCCTAAGCATGTGGAAGGAATTCTATAAAGAAAAATATTCAGCTCCAACATTTTAGAAGCCAAAACACATCAATAAGAAGCAATCATGGAATAACTAACATTTCCTATTTTATTTTTAATTTTCGTATTTAATTTTAATTAAATAATTTTAGGTGTCTTTTGATCTTTCCTAAGTTAGTTTGTCGGTTTTAAAGGCTTGTAAAGTCATTATGATGACTAGTGGAGTTTTATTTTTATAATTATGTTTATTTACTAAGTATTGAATAATGTAAATGCACTTATCAATTTTTTTGATAAATGCATGATAGTGGAAATTTATTTAGTTTATTTCAAGAGTCACTTTAGGTTTCCAAAGGTTGTGAGTTTAGCCTATAAATAGGGATCTTTTGTACTACACAAATCAGATTATGAATATGAATGAAAATTGAGTTTCCTCCATTTGTGAGAGCTTCCCTTGTGTTCTTGGGTTAAAGAACCAAATTGATCTTATCAAGGCAACTTGTGGCGATCAAAATCCATGACTTATCACTCACCTTCTCATCTATTTCTCGAGTGTGGCGTCAATATCCTTCTTTTAAGTCTCATCATCAACGCGGTCTTTCCTAGTTTGCCATCATTTGGTATCAAAGCTTAGGTTCTACTCACTATTTTTTTTGTTTATGATGGAGAGAAGGCAAAGGGATTATGGTATATACATTAGAGATTTTGTGATGGATCCTGCATATGTGAAATACCTTTATGAAAATGGGCTAAAAAAAGAGGCAGAAAGAGTAGAAAAGTTAGCCTTCAGAGAAAAGAAGAAACTGAGAGAAAAAAAATTAGAGGAGAAAATAGAAAGAGTGATTGCAGAACTCCTTTTCTTGTGGTGATCCTCACATTCATAGGCTTATCCTAGTCTTGGATTAGACAAGGTGGCGCCCCTTTCCTTTCATTCCATTTCTTTCACCAAATTCACACCCATTGTTAACTAGTGTGAGCATAAGCACTACTTTACAAAGACCACGAAAATTTCAAGTTTCCTTTTCCATTTTCTTCCATCCTAAACCCAAAAATACAAAAACATAAGAAACAACCAGACTTTCTATTGAAAATCAAAGAAATGACCAATTTTCACCACAAGGTGGTCATCATTTGGTAATCAGAGCAAGGTTCTAGTTTGTTCAACAATTTCAAGCTTTGTGTATTATTTTCTTTGCTTTTGAGTCAAAAAAAAAAAGTATATCAAAAAAAAAAGAAAAAAAAACAAATTCTGGTTGTTTGTCTTCCCTAGCCTAAATTTTCCTTTCTTCTTCTAATCCTTTAAACTTTGTTTTCCAAGACTTTGTTTTTCCTTCCAAAGCTTTTTGTGTGTGTGGATTATTATTTGAAATTGTTTTCTTTGTTTTGATCATTTTTCTGGTTTCTTTAAAGAACTGTGAGAGTTATGGATGCTCAAAATCGTTTACTTTTTGATGCCCTCACGGCAAAAATGAGAGAACTTTTGAAAGAGGAAGTGGAAGGTATACAGGAGAGAATTGATCAATTAGAAAATAGACAAAATAATAGTGATGAGGAGGGTCGGAGGAGAAGACGTGATGAACCTAGAGAAGATAGGTTGGGTGGTATAAAAATTAAAGTACCACAGTTTGTTGGGAAAAATGATGCTGATGTGTATTTGGAATGGGAGACCAAAATTGAACAAATTTTTTCCTGTAGCAATTACACTGATCTTCAAAAAGTGCAGGTTGCTTCTATTGAATTTACAGATTATGCTTTGGTGTGGTGGGACCAATTGACGAAGGAGAGGAGAAGGCACGATGAGCCAGCCATTGCCACATGGGAGGAGATGAAGAGGCTCATGAGGAAGAGATTCATTCCATCATACTACAACAGAGAGTTGCACAACAAATTACAGCGACTCACCCAAGGCAACAAAAGTGTTGATGAGTACTATAAGGAGATGGAGGTGGCAAAAATTAGAGCAAATGTGGAGGAGGATGAAGAAGCAACCATGGCCAGATTCTTGCATGGTCTAAATCGTGATATTAGTGACATAGTGGAACTACAACACTATGTTCAAATAGACGATTTGGTTCATCAAGCCACAAAAATAGAACAACAACTCAAGAGGAAGGGCCAAATAAGAAGAAGCTCAACTACTACC